>LT727945.1:326073-382783 GCA_900157175.1 Oithona nana
GCACCTACAACTGCTGCACCTACAACTGCTGCACCTACAACTGCTGCACCTACAACTGCTGCACCTACAACTGCTGCACCTACAACTGCTGCACCTACAACTACTAATGATCCCAACCACCTAAATTGTGTAGGTGTAGCACCCTGGAATAATGCTGGTATGGCTGAATGGTGCACCTTGAACTGCAACCATGTTCCAAAGTATTGTCCTGCAAGTCATTGTGCATGTAATGAGGAATAATGCACGGTTGTATTTCGTAAAGTGTTTGAAAATGTTAAAAATTTGAAACTAAGTCATAATACGAATATTTTATTATGCAAGCAAGTGCATCAAAATCACAGACTTCAATTTCGCCAGAATTGGGCTAGCTTGTGGATTCGTTCAACTATGGCAGCCATTACAGCAGTAGCAGATACATCAATGAGACTTTGCATGTATTGCACTGCCTCTTCATCATTCAAATCCAATCGGAACTTATCTTGAACTTTCTTTACTGTTTTATCCGGTTCCAAGGCAATGTCAGGGACGGAAGCGTCAACCATCAATGAGAACAGATTCAAAATCAAATTGGCATAGCGTCTCAAACTCAAAAAGGCGGTGTAACATTCCTTGCGGAATTCTTGATAATGTTCTGAAGTCATTCCACCGAAAGCTTCAATCATTTCTTTACTTAGCTTCATAGGAGGAGGAAGAGGTTTTGGGTCGCGACCTGAAAAAAAAACAAGTTTTCCATTTTTTTTGTTAATTTTGATTTAACAAGGTGTCCCAACAAGTTTTGGACAGGAATTTAGCAAAAAATATCAATATGTCACGAAAGGCGGAAAAATTCGTGAAAGTTTGTTTACATTCTAACTAAGGAGTGCAGACCTTCCTTCAAATTGACGATTTTTACAAGTAAGTTCAAAATTCGCTCGGATTTTAGATTTTCACTTAAAGCTTTGCTTCCAAAACTTGTTGGGGCATCCCGTATCATACCTAGAATGTATCCAAAATCAATGTGAAACAATTTTCCATTTTGTCTCAACATCAAGTTATCCAAGTGTCGATCTCCAACGCCCAAAAGATAAGTAATGACACAATAGCCTGCGCAACTTTTGACATACGTATCCATCACTTCCGGTTGTATTCCATAAGGACCAGTTTCACAAGGGTTATGTTTGCGGAAAAAGTTTTGAATACTTCCTTCTTTGGTTAGAATGTCAGCAATAGCTGAAGACTCGATGAATTGAACAAAACCATGACGAGTACTTGTTGCCAAGACACGATACGGTGTCAACTTCAAATCTAAGTTCTCTTGTTGTAAAATCCGATCCATAAGAGTGATGATTTGCAAGATCAACTGATCTTGACGCAAATCATCCCCATGCTTGAACAAAGTTACATAATCTTGTCCTTGGTCTGTGATGAAGGTCAATCTGGCCGGCATCAAACTGGACTTGAACAAAGTTGCCTGTTTAGGTATGACTCCGCATATCTTGACATCGGGATCCAAAGGTAGCTGCAAAGCTTCAAATTTGACAAATGAGTCTTTGTGATCATCTTTCGGTTCAGACGCTAAAAGGTGTTGCAATTTTTCAATCTTTTTCATCCGATTTCCAGATTCTCTGGCCACAGCTTTGACCAAGTTGACCAGATTTTCGACAAATGCATGTTGCCTCTTCAAAAAGTTTTCCCTTGCACGGTATTCATTGGGTCCGGATTTCAAAGCATTTTTGAATTTTTTCAGGACTGACAAGTACATGTCTCTGACTTTGGTGTTTTCTTGGGCATCTCCTTCGCATTCAATGACTAAATACCAGTAGAAATAATTGGCAATGGTGGAATTTTTACATGCACGATCAATCAGAAATTGAGCTAAACCGGAATCCTGTTCCGTTTCTTCGGTAGCTTCTTCGGCGGCAATTGTGTCAGGATCGGTGGCAGTTTCTTCTTGAGACACTTGCATTGTGACCGGAGGTAAGGAACTGGTTGAGCTGGCATCGTTAAATGAATTGGTCAAGGATTCGGTAGGTTCATGATCTTTGGATTTATGAGTAGCAAAATTCTCATACTTCAAGGCTTGAACTAATTGCAAAAGGTACAGTTGCAGGTCATTGTCGGGGGAAGACTTCATTCGATTGACGGCGTATCTACGTACTGCTGGATGCTTGAAACTTGGTCCTAAAAGCTCGAGAGCGTCTTCTACGTCCATTGGAGACCATCGCTGAACTGACTCTAATGCTTGATTAGCTTCTGAAATGGAATTCCAATTGACACACTTGACGAATTTGGCCAAGGCCTTTTTGTTGGCGGACAAGTAAAACCTGTACTGCCAAACTAAATCCTTTTCCTCTGAAGTTAATCCTTGAGTTGTGGGATAACTGAGGATTTCATTCAATCGATTTCTGGTTTCCGCATTGGGTTTCAGATCTTTTTCCGATTGACCAGTTCTTCTAGCTCTGGCTAATTTGTGGTGTTTTGATTCCACGAGATTTTCGTGATACATTTCCGGATCATGAATTCGCATAATTTCTGAACGTTGATGAACGACATTAAGCAAATCTCCATTTCTTTCAAAGTAGACAATACTAAACATTTGGCCTTCATGTCGCACTTCGGGGAACTCGACCATCAGAAATAGCATATTGGAACTCTGTTTCTTCTTTTGGTTCAACTTTTCAACCTCGGCAAAAGTCAATCTGTCAAGCCATTCGACTGGAGGAATCTTTCCACTTTTGTATTGTTTTGTCAACTTGGCCAACTTTTCATCAATGTTGTCTTCTAAATTTTCTGTTGAATCTGTGACAGGTATTAGACGAATATCTTCTTGTCCTTGCTTGTAAATCCCTTTTTTGCCAAAAAGCACAATTTCTCCGGAAGCCAATTTTTGACGCCGGCCTCCAACACAATCAAACAATGACAAGTGCAAAGTTGCATCTCGTGGCAAATCTGAATATTTGACAGGCAATTTCAACCATTCATTCCATTCCCACCGACGATGAAAAGACTTGTAAGACGTAGATACTGGTAAATGGATAGCAGTGTCTGAACTGAAGATTTGGGCTTCGATGAGCAAATCCGGGACCTTTGATTGTTTACGCCCACTAAATTGCAAAAGAGGATCTTCCAGGAGGTCTTCATAGTCCAACTTGGGAAGACTGCCCTCCATTATACCAATTTTGACCAAGACGTTGGCTTCGAGGTCACAACTATGTACATAGTTGAATTCTGAGGCCATACTTGACGTCCACATCGTTTATGGGGGCGCACAAGTGTTTTTGTGCAAACGCCAAACAGTCAAACACAGATGTCTAAGCGGATTTGGAGACCGAAGAGGCCTAGCGTCTACTATTCAAGATTTTTGTGTCTTCTGGCAACGATTTTTGTCGGATTTCTTGACAATTTACACTCGTTTTCATTCAACTTTTGAGAAGAACGCAATTTTGACAGAAGAAAAATTGTCTTTGTTTACATAGCTTTTCTGTGAATTGGAAGGCGGGAAATTCAAACATTTAGAAGTTGCAACGTTCGGACTAACATATTCTTCAACATTGGGGAATATTTGCAATTACATATTTAAAATTGAGTTTGTCAATTGCTAAGTTGATTTGTAGTTTTATTCTTCAATAATTCAAGAGGGATACGAATACAAGGTAGGTACATAAAATGCCAATTCATCTTGAACCGCTTTGACATCACAATTCACAAACATTGTTGAGAGTCTGGACCTGGAACATATCTGCAATATACCAGAGTGTCTTGGTATACTCATCAAACATTTTGACTTCCCAATCATCTTCTATATCGTGATTCGTGTCAATGAAAACAGCTGGCAAGTCATTCTGAAAGAGTACATCTTTAAAATATTTTTCCTAATCTACAATTCTCAATTTATAAATTACTTTGAACTTAAAAGTGTCCTTGAGGAGCTTATTCATTGTACTTGTCAGTCCATCTTCGGATTTTTCTGCTGAATCCCCTCTGATTCTTATTTGGTCTTCAGAAAATCCATAAAAGGAAAATTGCAACGCTACATTGTTCCAAAAATCTTCACCGAAAATACTTTCCAATTGGACCAACATCATTTTGAGCCTAATAAATAAAACTGTAGATCTCATACTCATTACAATTGCTTTACGTCATACCCTGTGTTTATCCTTGGAGCGTGGCCATTAATACAAATAAGAAAGACTGTAATATTTGGAGTATTTCCTTTCAAATACTTTATCAATTCTTTCATATGTTGATTGTCAGTGGCGAAGGTTTCATCATTGGCAATATTGCCAAAACCAGGTGTATCAATGACCGTGAACTCGTCGTATTGTCCTAACCAAAGTCCTTTTTCAGCGCAAGTATCCTTAGTTGTTGATATCCGAAAGCAGTCCCCCCCCCTCTCCCCGCTTGCACACGTATGTCATGATGCTCCGCTTCGTGTTGAAACACTTGCGATTCTCATCCTATCAACAAAATCATGAATCATATTTTCTCTCAAATTTACGGACATTTCTTACTTTGTAGTCCCTTGGACGGCCAAGCAGAGCATTGGCTAAACTTGATTTTCCAACACCATTTTCTCCCAAAATCAGAATTTGAGGATGTGGAAAGTTGTCAATGTTCTTATCAAACACTGAAAAATCAAATTATGATTTTATTATTATAATTTACCGCTTATTACATACCTTGTTTATCTCCAAAGACAACTTGGATTCCCAGAAAGAAAGTCAAAACTTGAAATGAACCCATCGTGTTTGTCTTCATTCAAAATTTTCTGAATTTTTTTTTTTTGTCTTCTTCTCAATGACAAAATTATCTCTTTGTAACGGAACTCGGAATCTCCAAGTGTGATAAAATTCTTTTGAGCGCAATTTGTATAACTACTAACGCACGTACGTTTCTCAGTGACAAATGACAAATATCAAATATCAAAATTGTATTTCAAACAATTGGACAAAAGTAATTTTGCAAAGATATGTACCAAGGTAGAAATAGACTTATTGACCTGACTTCTGAGAGAAGGTTTCGTGATAAGTACCCTTAACCTTCCGTAGCTCTAAAAAAACCCTAAATTGAATCTTAGTATTTAATCCTGCCTGAAGTAAGTGAATTCCACATTAGTTGTTATGAACCAAGGATCAGACAAGTAAAGTTTTGCTTCGTCAAGTACCATTGCGTGTTCTTTTTTGATCAATCATTTGTCCGGTAAGAGTTTATTTTAGCATTAAATTAAAAACGATCAAAAGCCTTTGACCAATTCATCAACAGATTCAGCAAAGGGACTATTCCCAAAGTCATAAAAATAATCACCCTCGTAGTCATCCTCCTTATCATCTTCTTGATCGTAAAGATAGTCTCCCAGTTCAATTTGGTTGGGTAACGCATCAACCCTTTCGACCATCGTGACTACTTCCGTTTCAGATTGATCGTCACTTGTGCCACTAGTAGTAGGGGAAAGTGTTGTTTCCAAAGATTCTTCAAAGGCTTCATCGATTTTATGTGGGTTGGTGACGTCTTCAGATTTCATTTCAGGTTTCACATCACTTAGAACAGTAGAAGTAGAAGTTCCTTCCAAAGATTTTTTAGAGACTTCTTCAATGGTAGGTGAAAGCTTGTTATGTTCTTCTTGCCTTTTGATTGGATATGAACCAGGACTTGACCTTCATTCGAAAAAACAATACAAAGGAAGACCTAACCTTACTTAAAATGTAGACTTACACTTTTGTTCGCTGTTTTCCAATCATTTCATTTCCATGCTCACTAAATTGTAGGAAGATAAAAAAAGTGACTTTTAAAACTTTTGATCAAGAACCTCACTTTGCTCCTGCGGGGTAGTTATGAATAACAATGTCATTTCCGTAACCAGGATGGTTGATGATGTAGATGTTTCCATAGGACTCTCCTTGATAAGTGTTCTTGATGCCAGTGTCAGCATCATGCCCAAGAGAGTGCATTTTATAAGGGTAGGGGACCTTTAAAGGTTTAGAAGTGGATGAAGGATCTGGGTGGCTAGAGACTAAGATATGAGTTACAAAAAGAAAAGTTAGTAACGCTTTCATGATTCTCCAAACGGAACTGCGTGAGTTTCTTCACATTCATTTAAACAGGGCCTAAACAGGCTCAAATGTAGCACAATGAGATCGTTAATCAACGTAAAAAAAAGGTGTAATAAACCTTGAATTTGAAATGATTTATGCATAAGGCAAGTTTTTATTGGACGAAACGAGTAGCAGCGGACTAGAATTCTCTACGATATCCATTTGCACGTAAAGTGGTGAAAATATTCGACACCAAATTTTTCATATAGGCATTTCCGTGGGGTGGATTCTGCAACAATTTGTAGAGTATGTCGTCCCCTCCTTGAGACTCCAGCATGGGGCAGTAGCGATCTCCTTGATTGCAGCAGACGTGATGTAGGGCCCAGGCGGCCCATAATTGGACTGCCAAGGGTTGATTTTCAGCCATCAATGGATAAAATGGTTTGAAGGATCGATAAGCTACCATTTCAGGAACATTAGTTTCCCAGGATAATACTACCTCCTCCTATGAAAAAAGACAAAATTACATAAGTTCAAGAAATTAAATAAGTGCATTCGTTCAAACCAGTTCTTTGATAATTTGGCTCTTATCTATGACAACTTTTGACCAGTCGATGTTTTCATCACTTGCCAGGTGGGCAGCTATACCTGCTGCAAAGTAGCTGACTTCAATTTCACTCGAAAACATGAAGGATCTGAAATGAGGGAATGAGAACATTTTTTAAATGAAACAAAACTAAATATTGAAAAATATACCTTAGATTTCCTAAGAAATAGTCCACTAAGAGGTTTGATCTTAAATGAGGCACTTCGGCAATATTGTTTAGTAGACCTAAAACTTTTGTCTCAATGCACTTGTCTCCGGGAAAGGTGTCCAAGACATCGATGAAAAGGTCCATTCCACCCTCCTCAAGAAAGACATGACAGGTAATGGGACTTTCGTCGGTCAAGTTCCACAAAGTTGATAAGGTGTATTTCAACGTCACATCAATGCTTTTCTCTTGCTTTTTGGTACGTACAATGGACAAGAGTTTTTGCATATTCGCAAGATGAGAACCAAGCTCAGAAGTTTGGGCAGTCGTAATTTTAGCGGCTGAAATTCAGAAATATGTTTAGAAATTCAATCATCATCAGTTCATCAATACAGGCTTCTACTAACAAAAAAGTTGTCTGGAACTCAAAAAACAATTCTGTGTGTACTGCAATGCCCTCCGGGCACAAGTCGACTTTACCTAAGAGCGAAGCTTTACCCTGTAACGCTTTGCCTAAGAGAACCTTATATAACGCCAAAGTTGGGGGCCCCTGCCTGGTCGTACGCACCGGCTCAAAACTCTGAAGGATTATATCACATCAGGCAGTTGAGTGAGCAACACACGTTTAAAATCGAAATAAAATGTCTGTTTATATCGGTTGTTTCAACTGGGACCGAGTTCTTCCAAAATGGTAAAAAAAACACTAATCATAATAAAGTAAACCATTTTTCTAATTGAATCATTGGTTTATTTTTCCTAGGTCATCGATTGCTTGTAAATTGGCCAGTATTCATCAAGAACAGCACATTGAGCACATCAAACATTTGGAGAACTTAAAAGATGAAATTGAGCTTAAAGAATTCAAGGAAGACCCTATTGATGATGATGTCATTGATGCATTATCTATGATCAATTGCGATGACCAAGACCAAATCAAGCCACAAAAAGAGGACATTGAAAATACGTCCGAAAATTTGGATGGTGGATCCGATGGAGGTTATGTATCCATGGACATGACTGACAGCATTAGTAGCGGAACCTCAGACTTCACCCCCTACAACTCATCCGACGACAGCTTAATCTGGCCAAGTGAAGTCAAACGAAAGATTGATATCTACGTGAAACCCATTGACGATTCTCTTTCTATGATTAACATGGATGGCAGAAGCATTCATAGCGAAGACTCATTGGATCTTGCTCAGCCACATTTTGTCGACTTTTTACCGCTAGCTTTTACTGCAATTGTTTGAAATAATATTCTAACTACTTTTAAAAGAATTCATTCTGCAATAAATTTGCCCTGAGGCAACATCCCTACTCAATTTTGAAAAGAAGTTTTTTTGCCTCACTGATCACTAATGGAAGACTGAAATGCACTTACCAAGCATAGAACAAATGGCCACACACATCTTGTTCATATTGTTGTCAGGCCATTCGTTGAGACATTTGAGAGCGAGTTTGGCACACCGAAACTTGTCAAAATTGATATCGTTGATGATTCTGTCACTACAAATGACCAGCAAGATATTTTTCTGCAGTTGCTGATGTTGGGGAAACGTCTCCATGGCATCAAGATCCGCGTTGACAATATCACGTAAGACATGGGGATGCAATCTGTTGGCCAGATTTCCATGGCATAAGTTGTAAAGGCAGGCTGTAATGGCAATTTGGATGGTAAAGACTGTCGGCCATTGCTTGGCTACCCGAAGCACCAAACGGATCACATCTTCTCTGGGTTGAGTATAGCCTTGGGTCAAGCTAAATAAATGGTAAAGGGCTTTCTGAATGTAAGCTGGTCGATGAATGTAACGTTTCAACGAGGCTAGGATCTGTTTTTCATTAGCCCGACCAGTGACTGTCAAAGTCTCGGTTTGGCTGAACAAGGGATGCATGCACCTATCTGTCAAAAGTAATCCGACGAATGTAATCCGGGGATGGTGTGACAGAAAATTTATAAGAAGGTCAATGGAACTCAATTCCCGTCCTGAAATGCAATTTGAAATAAAATATAAACAGTGTTTGGAAATGTTCAAAAAATCTCGTCAAAACGTGACGTGTAGCATTTTGACGAATTTTTTCACGTACATTCGAAAAAATTCCCAAATGTCCTTTAAATCATAGACATACCTGAGATATCCAAAGATGTCAGATTAGGTAAAGCCCTAGAATGAGTCAAAAAGTCCGAGACTCTCAATCTGGGGTTAGATGCTGGTGTCTCAAAAAGATCATTATTATCAGCGCTATCGGAAATATCCAAATGTCGAAGCTCTTCAAGCTGTACAAGTGTTTCAATGGCCGCATCGGAGTTTTCGGCATTGCCCAAGGAAAGCTCAGCGATAGACAAGCTCTTCAATCTGTCCTTGCCCTTAATCAATGCGGAAATATCCCTGACTTTGGTGGAAGAGATATCCAGATGTTGCAACATTTGTAGATCCTCCATGACCATGGTTAAATTGGTTTTGTTGAACTCCGTCTCCGACACATTGAGGCTGGTCAAATGACGCAGTTTAGAAAGCCCAACAGCCACTGTACCCTTTTGCGCTTTCCAAAAAGTTGACTTGGACACGTCAAGGACTTTTAAATTTTCCAACGTCCACGAATTCATGCATTGTATCAAATCATTGATAGTAGCTTTGACCAAATTGGAAACTTTTAATTCCAAAAGGTTATGATGTGTGATGTTTTGCAGTCCGGTCAACGACAATTTGGACGCATTTTCCATGCACATCTTCCGGACTCGTGTTTTCTGTCCATCGAACAAAGTCAGAACCAAATCCGTGATTTGACCTAAGTCCGAGAGTCGCTGGAAAAATTCTTCTGACAATTTGGTATGAAAAAGAAGTTGACCTTCTTCCGCCACAAAATGGAGTCTTTCTTGGATTTTGGGCTCATGCGAACTGATTTGGGCTTCGAGTTTCTGATGCAATTGATCTAAAGCAATGTTGAGGTCAAGATCAGTTTCGTCATGAGATAGATCTTCGGAGGCGTCTTCAACAGCTTGACATTTGGTCCTATAACAGACCTTTTCTAGATTCAGGCATATAAAGTCAATGCACAGCCTTTGGAGTAGTGGTGGTGAGTCAAATCCACTCAGTGGATTTACTCCACTAATTGACGTATTCGACATCTCCTTTCTGTGCTTTTCAAGTCATCAGTTGTTTTCAAATATTTGTACCTTGCAAGTTGACGAGTTTTTCATCACCTGCCAAAAACGCACAACTCTTTGTTTTCAGTCACAGGAGCAGTAGAGAAGACACAAATCAGCTGTTGCTGTTGCCTCATAGCTCTATGAAATGAGGGCGGGGAAAGCTTGCTCTAGCAAATTGAAGGTCGTTTATCTGAGGCCACCAAAAGGCTTCTAAGAATATTTTTCAAGATGCTTCAAATTCAAAAATCAATTGTTTCCTAAATGAAATGCTGAGAAAAGTAACATTTCTTAGGTACTGAGAGTCACCTACTCAAACAATCGAAAAGTTTTGTTTGTGTGGACACGGAACCTTGCAAGTACGTAAATTACGACGCGATTTGCTGCGAGGAATGATACTTCAAAAAGCAAAGCAAAGCGCAAGATCAGACACTATTTGCGTAATGATGGGATTAGAAAATCTTAGCCACCTTTGCAAGTAAGAAAATGAGATAGTAAAAAAAAAAATCATGAGAAATAAGTCTAAATATGAGTTGTACTCCGTGACCTCTGTGACAAATAGTGACGACCAGGAAAAAAGCAATCGACTGCACCTTGTATTTAAAAGATTTGATTCAGTCACAGAGAGCTTGGGAGCAAAAAAAGTTGTTTGCACATACAGATAAAAAAACTATACAACGCACATTGCATAGTCCGTACGTACGTACTACGATTACTAAAGTGCTTGCTATCACAGTGTAAAGAAGTCAAGATGTGGTTAGGACTTTTCACAATTGTCCTCGGACTTTTGGTCATCTGGTGGCACAAAAAGACTTCTAAACCTTCAAATTTTCCGGACGGACCTGCCAGGTACCCTATAGTAGGCAGCATGTTGAATTCATTCTTTAGATCCCCGTGGTCTGGAAAACCAAACATTTTCTGGGGTGTCAAGGAAATGCAAAAATCTTATGGCAACATTATCGGTATGTACTTGGGAAACTTACCAACGGTGATATTTTGTGATTACGAAGACATCAAAGTCGTGTTCAACATGAACGAAGCATCTGGAAGACCAGCAACGGCACCAATGAATCGAACCCGTGAGGGTTGGAAGTACATTTTAGAAACAGATCCGGAGATAAATAAGGGACGAACACCGGGAGTCATTTTATCTAATGTAAGTTTCAATTTTTGTTGAAGAATTAACTTCTCAACGAGCAAAATATAAATGTAGGGTTTCCACTGGAGAGAACAAAGACGTTACCTCCTACGCAATTTACGTGACTTTGGCTTTGGTAAATCTGCGATGGAAGATGGTTTTCTAGAAGAAGCCCAAAAATTGGTCCAATTCCTAAAACCTAAAGTTGGTCAACCAATCAATTTAAATCGGACTATGAACGTTTCTGCTTTGAACGCTTTATGGAACATTTTAGTGGGCGAAAAGATGGAATTAGATAGTCCAACATCTTTGAAGATTGTCAAACTTATGGACGATTTTCTAAGGGGAGGCGAAGGACCAGCCGGGGTGTTAACCCAAATGGTAAGTAATAAGCAATTTTTAAAAAACATCAACTGAGCGAGTCATGTACCGGCATGGCATGGCACTGCCCGCGGCGCCCAGTAACAATATCAAAGCAACGCGCTTCTTTGTAAACAAAAATTCAACTTTTGACACTTTTATTGTTTCTATCTTAAGGTTTGTGTTTTTAATATGTTCAGTAATTTGTCAATTTCAATGGATGACTTTTTAGGTACCCGTAAGTGAAATATTGCTTTTGCCTGGCCTCAAAAGTCTGAGTGGATTTGAGGAACTTATGAAATATTGCTTTTGCCTGGCCTCAAAACTCTGAGTGGATTTGAGGAACTTCAAAATATCATGACTGAAATCATTGGACTAATCAAACCGCACTTAGTATCACATAAAAAGACCTTGGATCCTGACAATATACGAGACTTTATGGATTTGTATTTGACAGAAATAAAGGATACAACTGATCCAAAATCTACTATGTATGGTAAAAAAGGCGAAGCCAACTTGATCAACGCCTTTGTGGATTTATTTTTGGGTGGGATTGAAACAACATCTTCTACATTACTGTGGGCAATATTGATTTTGGTGCATTTTCCTGGTAAGAATATGAAAAAAGTTTATTTAAAAATCCAATCTATTATCTTCACATTTTTAGAATGTCAAACAAAGATGGTCGAAGAAATTGAACATGTTGTCGGATGTGACAGATTACCTTCTTTAGAAGACAGGAGTGAATTGAATTACACAAATAGTTTTATTCACGAAGCAATGCGATACACAACCTTTGTTCCATTGTCAATGTTTCAGCAAAGTACGGATGAAATCACCTACAAAGGATACAAATTACCCAAAGATACATTTCTGGTGCAAAGTTTGTTTCATGTGATGCGAGATCCGGATTACTGGTCCAAGCCAAATACTTTCAATCCAGAGAGATTTTTGCAAAATGGAAAGTTTGTCCCTGATGAGAGGGTGGTTCCATTTGGAATGGGCAAACGAATTTGCTTAGCGAAAAGTTTGGCAGAAAAGGAATTTTTTGTATTTTTCACAACTTTGATTAGTACATTTAGTTTTGAAAAAGTGCCTAATGAAGAATTACCAAGCATGGAGATCGAAAAAGTACCTGTACTTGGATTGCTGCGAAGTTGTCCAATTTACAATGTTGTAATGAAATTACGCGATTCGCATTGACTATTTTTGTCTGTCACTTTTTAAAGAAATATAAGTTACCTACAACCTAAAACCTTCATAATTCATAGGAAATGTTTTAGCGGAATGTGCGAAATACGAATGCATCGAATGCATATGCAATGAAGCTTATGAAACGGAAAGAATATATCATTTCTCACGCAACCTCTCATAAATAAATTCCGTTTGTAACAGTATGTCATCGCTCAACATAAAGCTAAACAAATTCCGGAGACCGGAGCGAGATTTATTCTTATAAAATAAATCATTTATGAAAAATAATAATTTTTGAAAAAATTATTTCCTAATTTCTATATTTAAGCCAAGAAATCTTTGAAATTATATATTTTGGGGTCGTATTTTTTTAAATGTTGAGCGGTTCTCTGCTGATCAAAAACAAAACAGCTGACTATTTCCTCTTCCTTTTGTGTTTTGCTGTTATACCAGTACAATGCCTGGTTTCAGTCCCAAGGTAATTTTAGCGTCTTATTCAACTTTAAACAGCGTGTTATTCATTGCAAAGCAAACCTTATGATCCCAACAATGCGGTCGTTTAAAGTTTTCATCAAGTTCTTTCCAAATATCTCGTGAAAATGAGTTGGAAAATTGTTTTGATTTTGTGTCATTTGTAAAGTAAAAACCGCGTTACGAATTTTTCTAAGAACCACCGTGGTATCTCCAGCACCCAGATCTTAGCCTGCGTGTTCGGTCGTAAATCGGTGAAGAACAAAATTGACGAGTCTTGCATCGTTGGTCGGCTTTTTCTTTGCATGATTGTCGTACCTGGTATTCTTACTCGTAACAATTTCTCCAAATTGAATTGATCCCTAAAGAATGTTTAACTCTATTTTCTAATATTCCATTCTTGATTTTAGCCGGTGGTAATCGATGGCCGTGGCCACTTGATGGGCCGTCTGGCCTCCATCGTCGCCAAATTCATCTTGAACGGTAACAAGGTTGTCGTCGTCAGAACCGAAGGCATCAACATGAGCGGAAACTTCTACCGCAACAAGCTGAAGTACTTGAAGTTTTTGCGTTTGAGGTGTAACGTCAAGCCTCTGCGTGGACCTTTCCACTTCCGTGCTCCCGGAAAGATCTTCTGGCGTACAGTTCGTGGTATGGTGCCTCACAAGACCGAGCGTGGAAAGGCCGCTATGAAGAGGTTGCAAACCTTCGAAGGTATTCCTCCTCCATATGACAAGAAAAAGAGGATGGTCATCCCCGCAGCCCTCAAGGTCCTCAGGCTGAAGCCTGGCCGCAAGGTAAGCCTTTGTTTTCCTTTTTCTTGAATTTCTCTGATAGGATGACTTTATTCCTTACCTACATTGAAATCGAACCATGTAAAGACTTTGAATCCTGAACTTTGAAATTCGAGTTCTTTAATTGACTTTGGTTATAAATAGAAAGACTTCATGTTAAAAATCTTCATTTCAGTTCTGTTCTCTCGGTCGTTTGTCACATGATGTCGGCTGGAAATACCAAGACGTTGTCGCTACCCTTGAAGCCAAACGCAAGGTCAAATCCGAAGGATTCCACAAGAAACAGACCGCTATCGAGAAAATCAAGGACCAGGTCAAGAAAGACCCTAAAGTTGTCAAGAGGATCGCCAACTATCAAAAAATCATTGAGAGCTACGGACATGCGTAATTCTGTTATCCTTCGGCTAATAAAAATGGAGTAAAATCCCTTATTGGCGTGATGACTATGCTATGGACTTTATTAGCAAAGGAAACCACTTTCTTTTATTAGCAGCAGTGTTGCTCAATCACAGCCATGTAAAAATACTGAACAACAATCATCTTAAAACAAAGAAGTATTTTTTGGCA
Source organism: Oithona nana (assembly GCA_900157175.1). Lineage (NCBI taxonomy): Eukaryota > Metazoa > Arthropoda > Copepoda > Cyclopoida > Oithonidae > Oithona > Oithona nana. The sequence continues at coordinate 340,506 of LT727945.1, forward strand.
GCAAACATTTTTCAAAAGATCTTAGAGATCAAATTGCTGCCGATATCTGAGCGCGCTGTACTGGTTCAACCTGTTCTTCATTTCTTGAATATGCGGATCGTTGCCAACGGTAGCAGCATTGGGATTATTGGTTCCAGCATGCAAAGCATGTGTTCTGGACAAGACTTCATTACGCGTGTCTCCACTCGTATCCGTGTCGTAGTCTTCACTTTCGCTATAAGGCTTCCGTCTGAGTTTGTGATGACGGCCCAATGAAAGCGTGTATTCCTTTGAATCCTGAAAAGAGTTGCGCATATAAATGTAAAACCGTCTGAGTGGTTAGGTCTTCCCTATTCACTTTGTTCTCGCCGTTGAGAGTAGTGTCAACACGGCCTTTGAGGCTTTGAAAAGGGACCTACTTTCCCTCAATAGCTGCTATCCCCAAATTCAAATTAGCTTCAAAAGGCTACTCACTATATTGTGGGCACCGTTGTAGAATTTTTGCTGGCGCTGGTATTCGGTCATTTCAAGGTTCTTCATTCGGCCCAGGGTAGCACATCTGGTATTGGTCGAGGCAAGAATTCCGTTTTCCGGTTTAGCTGCTCGATGTTCTCCTCGGTGGTCTCCGACATAGGGGCACATTTCCCCATTATTGAGCCTCTTGAATCTCTCGACAGTGGAATCGGTGAATCCTTTGCGCGCGCAAGGCGTGTCGGTGGTGAATGGGGGCACTGGAGGCTGTTTTCTTTGAATTGTCGCATACAATTGATGCTCAATGAGGTTCTGCCGGTTTTCCATCGTGCAAGACTTGGGGATTTCCCCATATCCCACTGGAGCGTGAGATGGATGCTCTGAAAAGCATAAAAAGAAAGTGCATTTGCCAATTTCAAAAGCCAACAGGGAAGCAGTTGTAAGTCTTCCGGGATTTTTGTGGCACACATACACTAAAGAAACCAAAGTTTTGTGGATAGCCGCTAGAGGGCCGACTCTATAAGTTTGTTGACAAACAAAGGGGGCAAATGAAAAGGTCATCTAGCGTTGAGAATATACTTACTTTTTCGCAGGCATATGCAGACACCAATAGAGGCCAGGACCAAACATAGTGAGGACACCAGTATAAGCAGCACACTTCGTAATCCAATGCCTTTAATAACATGATTAAAGTCACTAGAGTCTCCGTAATGAGCAGCACCCGAGTAATTTTCTGCTAAAGTTGCCGTCGTGTATCTACAATAGGAAGAAGAAGGAAGTTGAGAAAAATCAATAGATTCATCTAGGAGTGCTGTCCTCAGATGATGATGTCTTACCGCATCGAGGTCGATCCAGCGTGGTTATGAGCCGTAACCTTGAGTTCGTAGTCCGTGTCGGGTGCGAGGCCGCGAATGCTGTACCGCGATTGAGGCTGTAAGTCGTTGGTTACGGTGATCCAATTGTCAACTAAAGCCATTTTGTACTCAATGACAAAGTAGAGAATCTCGCAATTGTGATCATCCCATTGATCTAATCGGAGGCTGAGGAAGGTAGTGTTGGTCACGATGAAATCGTAAGCATCACCAGGAGCCGTGGGCCGATTGCCCAACGTTCGAGTCGTCAGGACCTGCGAGGCTGGACTAGCACCCATGGAGTTAAAGACCACGACGTACACGTGATATTCTCGTCCGCAATTCAAGTTGCGTAAGACATGCTCATTTTCAAACCAACCCAAGTCCTCGTTAACCCACTCGCCATAAGTCATCTTGTAGTTGACAGCGATCCGATTGACGGGGCTTTGCCCGTCATCGGTGATCCGCCACCTGATGGTCAAGCTTGAAGCGGTGGTTTGAGTCACATGCACATTGGCCGCTTTGGGAGGTTCTGTAAAAAAATTGTGAAAGTTTGTTTACATTCTAGCTAGGCAGTGCATATCTTCCTTCAATTTGACGAATTTTTTACAGACTCGGTTCTCGCTTCGCTCGAACCTCGTCTGTTTCACTCGAAAAAATTTCGAAATTCTAATTTCGCGCGCCTTAGAGATTTTAGGAATTGGGTTACCTTGAACATAGACTTGGTATGAAATACTATCGGTGCCAAGTGTGTTTTCCACCACGCAAGTGTAATTGCCGTTGTTCCGATCCCTTGTCACGTCTTCCAAGTATGCATTGCTTTGTCCGTACGCTGTCCGTCTCTGCATCCATCCGGGATCGTAATTATTGTAAAGCCATTTGGCGGAGGGCAAAGGCTCCCCCAAGAAACTACAAGGGAGGCTCAAACTGGATCTGGCCGGCGTGTACTTGACATCACTGATGGAAGTGATTTTAGCCGGCACCCTCGAGGAAGGAGTTTCGCTGATGACATCTGAGCTCCGGCCCTCCCCTGCTGAGGTGACGGCGGTGACCCAGAATTGGTATTGTCTGTCGGGTTCTAGATCTTCTATGGTAATCCATTTGACGTCTGCCGGCCTCGTGTACTTATTATGACCTCCGTTGCGTTCCATTATCAGTGAAGAATGGCTACGTCTGTAAGAATATTACATTTTAGGAGAGTATAAGAGTAGCCAATTTTATGCAGCCAAAGACTTGATTCTATGCAGAAATAGTTTGATAATGACCTAATTCGATGCAATTCTTAGTGTGAAAAGAATCTCCGCTGTTCACACACCGACTTTAATCTGCCAATTTTCCAGGCTTTTAAAAAAATATCTTCATTTATAACACCATGTTTTTCATTTCCCATTCTCGCAGCTCTCGTGTGACAAGAAAAAGAAGGCGTTTTTATAATCCGCTCTCATTTTTCACCCTTTCCAGCACATCTGTGTGACACCTCAAAAAAGCACGTGAAAAAACCCAGAAAGAAATACTAATCGTTCTGGGGACTGCAAGCCATGAACATCAAGTTGTTTTGGCAACTACTGTTGTCCTCCCTCTCCCCATGGGCTACTCTCATTTCCGCCTCCGATTTCGGAGGTGATTTTTCCGCCAAAGGTTTGTCTGGTGCCTCAGCTCCTGGAGCAACATCGGGTACAATGGGCAGCCAAGCTGCCTCAGCTATGTCTATTGGCACCGGTTCTTCTGGAGCTGGTGACTATGCTTCTAATTACAAAACGCCTAACTATACCCAATACACTCAGCAAGATTTCAAAGGTAGTATGTAAACTTGATTTGACAATTGTTCTACTAAAATGCTTGAAATATTGCAGAATTCATGCCAAACTATCAAGAAATGATGAATACGACCATGGGAGCCATGAGTGGTGGCGGCACCAACGGAGGCGGTGCCGCCTCCAGTTTCACCAACTTTTCTTCCGTCAACGTCATGTTGAAGGGTTTCATGGAGTTACAAAAAGAGCAACTAGAAGTGGAAAAGGCCAAAGCTGAAGCCTCCAGAGCTAAAGTCAACCTGGCCCTAGAACAAGAATACGACTACGAGGAGGAGGACAAGGACGAACCTTCGGACAGTACTATCCGCCAGAAACGATCTGCCAAGTGTAGGTTTTAGCGTGAAATCTCTTTTTTGCTCAAGCAGAATGACTAAATCCTCTTGTCTATAGGGACCTCCAAAAAGGGAAAAGAGGCTGGCAGCAGCAGCTTCGGCCTCGACTCGGGCTTAGCTTTACCTTTAAGCTCACTGTCATCAACTACCGAGGGGATTGCGCTTCTTAAAGCTGCTTCGGCCACTTTTCGCGGCAAGAAAGAAGGAAAAGGGGACAACCTCATCAGGTACCGAGCAAAATTATCCTAGCCTCCTCTGCTGTTCTCTTAAAAAACGAAGGGTCTTTCCTTTGTCTATCTACAGGATGAAGGCCAGAAAGCAGCGACAAGTCCCATCCAAATGGGGATCATCTGCCGACCAATGGACAAAGGCTGGAGCCAGGAGGCAAACTAGGCAATTTTGGCCGGGAATGTCAGGCAGCGGAGGATCCAAAAGAGAAACAAGTGGATCTCAAGATTCTAGTTCAGGCACCAATAGTGGGTCATCCGGTGGTGGTAAAACTTTTTTTTTTGGTCTTTTTCGGCCATGGCAATATTTCTTACAACTTTTTTGTCCTTCTCAGGTAAAGAATTTTGGGGCAAATACGCTTCAATGTTTGGCAGCAGTGGAGATAGTGGAAAGTCGGCAGCGCCGGGAAGTTGGTCAAATAGTTCACCGCAATCATCTGGTGCAGGAAGTGCCAGTCCCTCCTGGGCCGCCCCTAGCGGAGGCGCATTTCAAGGGGGCGCGGGAACCCCTGGGGCTGGGGGTTCAAGCCCCCCTTCATTTATGGGCCAAGGTAAACTTTTATCCCAATTTAGGCACTTTTAGACCCACTTTTATGACTTTTAAGGCTCGTCTGCTGGTGGTGTTGGGGCACCTGGAGCTTTCCCTTCAGCCTCTCCAGCAGCCTCGACTGGCGGCAATAGCCAGCAGGGAAATCAACGAAGGAGTCTTTTGAGTGCTTATCCTCTTCATGGCGCGGTGAGTTTGTCAAATATCCCTGGACCTGGCTCAGCAGCAGCAGCCTCGAAAACGGCCTCAAATAGCCTCGTACCGGATTATGGAATCAAGAATGAGAACATTCCCAACCTTTCTTTTTCATTGAACCCTCCTACTGAAGCTCTCAAAGAGGACACAGACGATGAAGAAATAGTTAAGGATGAAGGTAAAGCACTCTAAAAATAAGAGTCCCGCAGACTTACGTTGATAACTTCAACTTTCCAACGGAGCCATTTCAAAAGTAAAAGTTAAAATGAAACTAAAATTGAAACTTCAATCAGACTAAAAGAAAATCAAGAACACCTAAATATTTCTAAGGTTCCTATTTACTTTTACCTCAATTAACATTCGAGTTCTAGTATGAGGATAAAATACAGCTAAACGAATTACACCCGAAGATAATGTACTTGCCATCTAAGCAATTTCCGCTTTTATTTCTATTCTTGTAACAAAAACAAACTTGTTGAAAAATTACAAGGCATAACCTTTTGTGAAAAGATGCATTAGTCATAAAATCTAAGTTTTTGAGCAGCTGATATCTTTTATGCAGCAAAAAAAAGATATTTTGTAACATTCGAACAAGTTATTTTTAAAAAAAGTAGGCAATGCTAGATATCATTTCAAATCTTGTATACGTAAGCGTCATCATGCGAATTTTTGTAAAGTCTAAGCAAAATGAATAAAGACTTGCAAGACTCTACTTTTACTTTCTAGGCAGGAAAATGTTGATGACTGCAGTGAAGAAACCAGGCGTAGGATACTTGATGCCAAGTTCATATGTACAACCCGGAACGACATCATATGTGGAGATGGCAGCCCCTTCCCCTCCAACACTCTTTACCGCTCCAATAACAACCGCCGGTAACTTCTTTTCATTCTCATCCGACGACGACGACAAAACCACCATTTATATCTCCAAAATTAATTCAGCCAAATGTCACAGAAAATGGGTCATAAACTAATGATCATGTCTTATTAGTTGAATGGATTTTCACGCCTTTCTTTTTGCTTAGCTTAATGGGCCTCTTAATCTAGACCAGACTCCAGACACATTTTCTCTAGAAAAGTTTTGCTTTGCAAAGTTTAGACAAGATTTTTCCCCAGCATTGCAATAAAGTAAAAAAGTATTTTAGACTTGAAAAATAGTCACTCAGCTCAGAAAGAATAAAGACTTGGTTTCACGCTGGTAAAAGCCCATTTATGTTAGCAGATGGTCCCCATTACTATGGTCAAGCTGCTGTCATGCCAGTCGATAATGGCCCAATTGTCGCCTCAGTCAGGCCAGTGACGGCCTCCATGGCCTCCAGTCTCTACCACCCACCCACCCTCTTCTACTTGAGTGAAAAAGAGGCTTTGGAGGCCACCAGGCCCCTCCTGAGACCGGTCAGCCCCAAAATGATGTTGCTTTCACCCGGCGGTGTTGCACCTCAACGACTTTTGGCTCGTCGTGGCATCCTCGCGGCCTCTGAGGCTGAGGAACCACTTGTCATCCAGATGACAAATGGTGACAATGAGGATGTGAAGAAGATCGTGCTCGACCCCAACAATGGCCTTGTACTTACTGAGGACACAAAGAGAAGTGTTTTTCGCAAAAAACGAGAGACTGCAGAAGCAGCCTCGGAGGCTGCCGAGGACATACCACCATCAAGTAACTTTTAATCAACTACAGTAATAGAGAAAAATATGAAAAAAAAAAATGAAGGTCAGCTAATTAAAAAAGAAAATCGTTTCAAGATATCTTTGGCTTCCATGTTTTCAAAAATAGTTTTGTTGGAGCCTTTATAAATTGAGGATTTGTGTTGTCGACAAGTCGCCCTACTATTCTTGAATTTATACCACTTTGTATTCAAAAGGAAGCTGGCTGGCTTCACTCTTACATGCATTTCTGCTACTCCCCCCCTTTTGCCCTCTACTCTGCTTTGCCTTACTCCTCGTAAATTGCAATGCACAAATCCTTGTCGGAGGAAAGACTTTTCAACTATTTCCACCATTGAAGAGCTCCTCAACACCAATGAACTAAAAATGACAAAAAAAATTCTAGATTCAACGGTGGCTGAGGAAGAAGAGGACGATGAGGCTGATCCCAATGGTCACAGTCACAAGACCAACAACTTTAAGATGGAAAGTATGATGAAGCCTTTTATGGGCTTTTCTAAGATGTTCAGCCGGCGTAACTCTGCTCCCCGCCGGGAAGAACTACGAAGGGTGAAAATCGACTTTTCGCAAAATGGCGCCAAATTGCCGGAGGGCAGCATAGAAACCATCAGCGCCGGAGGGGGCAAATCCCCGGGACACCACGAAGGAGGTGGCCTCACCGTCAAGGTAAAAGAAGATGAAGTGCAGCAGCGCCGCATCAGAATTAAGCAAAAACCAGAACCACGGAAAACGCTCAATTTCTTCTTTACTTGGTGATGGTCTGCCAACACTTTGTTACTATTATTGCAGATTCAAATCCCACCCCGATTGCATGGCCACTATCTCTTCGACTAACGAGTTTGTATGTGTGAAAGGAGGCCAGGTTGCGCATCAGCATTTAAACGTTAAAACCACAGCAGAAAAGAAGAAATAAATTTGCATTTTCCCACTTTACCTTAAGTAGATGTGATAGCGATCCACCATTCCGTTGGAAGGGTTGGGTGGCAACCACGAAACAACCACAGAGCGAGGGGATTTGACGACGGCCTTGATGGCCTTTGGAGCACCGGGTACTACGGAGAAAAAATTAGACATTCCATGAGTCTAGATTCACAAATTCCTTTCCGAATTCTATTGGGTTTTCGCTCAGATTTTTGTTACTCAATGGTTTGCCCCCGATTTAGAAAGCCACCAAAAATGGGTGAAAAACTACGAGGAGAGAAATGAAAAAGGGGGAATCCAGAAAACAAATCAGCACCCCTACTCGAAGTCAAACGGGGATTTTTCCATTTCCCCCTACTATCCTAGTCGCTAGGTTGAAATTTATGGGTAATTTACCGTCCGTCAGGGTGATGCAAGAGACAGGAAATGAGTATTTTCCATCGCCTCCCTGGGTGAAAGCCAAAACTTGGATACTGTAGTTGGTAAACTTTTGCAAATTGTCAAGAACGGTTGTGACTGTTGACAGACGTGTCGTTTTTGGAGCACCACCCGTACCGTAAGCAGGGGTGGGAATTTGGCCGGGTCTGGGTGCATGCAAAACTTTGTAACCCTTGATAATTCCGTTGCGAACGTGGGCCTGTGGCGGGTGCCAACTGACTTGAATTGTTGTTGATGTCAGAGAAACGCAGTGAACCTTTTCCGGAGGTCCTTCGGGAGCTGCAAACCAAAAGTTGGAATAAAGAATTTTGCTGCCTTCTAACTTTGCAAAAATGAGACTGAGGAAAGAAGGCTTCACTATAGAGGATTTGCTATGGGTCGTTGCATCCTAATCAAAGTCCCAATGGAGCTTGACCAACATTATTCATGTCAGTGGTCATGCTCGATCAACGATCACAAAAAGGAGGACGAGTCCATTTTTGCCAAATCTTACAAGAAAATAAAGTGTGCCAAGCAGAACTTCATCCAATACTTGAAAATCCTGCTGCTTCCTTTGAGAACTGCTTCAAAGTAGAAAATAGAAAACTGCATTTACCGTCTTCTTGAGTCTGTCCGATACTGGGTATTGAAAGCGGTCCTTCACCAAAGGTGTTGACAGCTTGCACCACAATCTCATATTTGGTGTATTTCCGCAGTCTGCGTATAATGAAGCGTGAGCCTGAGTTGCCTGGCGACTCCAGTTTATCCACATCGACAAAGCGATAATTGGGTGAGCTGCAAAAAAGGCCAAAGCATTCTTAGTCTCTCTCTATATATCTCGCCGCCAGTCGTTTTTTGTGTTGTTGTTGATGATGATGATGTCTTAGATGATCAATGATGGCCGCCGCAGCCTTCGGCGGCCTTCAGTGATGGCGGAGGCGGTAGTAGCAGCTCAAGACAAATGGTCGCATGACAACTGTTTTATGCGCTACCAACCACGAATTTTATGAGGACCAGCCTCTTAATTTCGACGCGGCCTCTGTTTTTAAAGACTTGCCATGCCAAAGAATTTTTAGAAAGCAAGTGTTGCTTTCTTTTTCAGAGTATTACTCACTTGTATTCACGATATCCAAGGTTGTATCGTGTAATGATGCCGTGGAGAAGCCTTTGCTCCGGGTCGTCCCAAGTGACCTCTAAACTGGTGGAGGCCAGGCCTGTAATGCGAACGTTTCGTGGTGGTCCTCCAGGTTTTTCTCCATCCGTGACAAACTGGAAATTCATTTCAAAAGTCAGAATGAACCATTTCTTCCCTTGGGAATTCCGCTTAATTAGTTCGATACACACTCGTCTAGTCTTCTGCTGCCGGCTCCCTTCTTTACTAATACATACCAAACAAAGGATACACATAGGCTACAAAACCAAAGGAGGCTAAGGATAACTCTCTCGTAAAATGGCTACTCGTAGTAATTCTATTGGAATTGTAAAGTGATAACCCAGTTTTTCTGACTACTGACCTACTATCTAAAATGTAGAATCTTACATTCTACAACAGATTCCTAATTTCACACCTCATGTAGCAGCCAAGTAGCATGCAAAACTCGTCCTTTGGTAATTGAATCATTACAATCTACTATGAGAGAGGCCTTTGCATGGTTGTATGTAACCCTACCCTTCCTTTTATTGCCACTGGTACATGCAGAATCCATTGTATTCTGCATGTGTATTATGAGGAATGTAGGTCATCATGAGCAGTATTACCTGTAGCACTTTTCCGTCCTTGCTTTTGCCCAATTGATTCTCGGCAAACACGCGTAAGTGGTAAACCGTCCATGGCCTCAAATTGGTCACTAGGGTCTCTGTCATTTGTCCTGGAAGAATATTTTGCTTCCCTTGGGGGTACCAATCCTCTGCAAAGAAGAGAAGAAACTTTCATCAGATCCGATTTGCAGTAGCAGCAGCCTAGACCAGACCAGAGTCTTGGTCTAGAGTCTAAAAGGACAGAATTCTCTCTGTTTTCCCCCTTGGATGGCATGAGCCAGAAGCCTGTCTTGCCAGTAGACCAAGGAAGAAAACTGTGAGCGAGAGAGCGAGGGGGGGAAAAGAAGGAAGAAAATGCATCCCCACGCAAAATTGCGGAAATCTAATTTGAAGAAGAAGCCTCTACCTTAATCAACTCGATTCATGATGCTTCTAATCTTGGCCAAAAACTTGCCAAACTTGATTGAAAAACAAGTTTAAAAGCTTACCCGATTGTTCTTTCCACTGGACCACCAATCGATCCACTCCCGGAGAGGCTCGCTCCACACTCCAAGCCACTTTAACGCTTCGACTTTGGATGTCTAGAATGCTCAGATTCTGGGGCGTCGGAGGCGGTTCTGGAATAAGGACAGAATTTTATCGGTATTATCTAGAAGATTGGCAGCTGCAAAGGCGGCGGGATGAGGCTTTTGAGCATATGCAAATAGTTTACCCCAGATTGTCACATCGATGCTAAAGTGAGACGTTCCGAATGCATTGGAGGCTTGACAGGAATAGCGTCCTGCGTCGGTAGAAGTCGCATCGCCGATGCGCAACTTGGACGTCACTCTTTCCAGTTCGCGGATTTCCGTGGTGCTGGATTTCCCGGGTAAGGTCAAGTAGTCTTGTCCATTTTTGCCCCATTTGATGCTGGAAAATGTAGGACGAAAAATTAGCATCGCTAGAAAGGGGGTCTTGTGGTCAAAAGCAGGCAAGTAGCTTCACCCCCAACCATTTTGCTTGGTAATTAGATCTGTGCTCTGCTCTTTTGATGTGGAATCTGCAACACCCTAGACTCCCTTCAGGGTCTGTCTGCAGTGAACAACTATTGTTCTCCCCTTTAGATCAAATTAATGTACATTCTAGCATTCCTACGAGCAGAGTCCTGCATAGAAATCCTACTTCTAAAAGAAAAAAAGTTACAGGACCTCATATAATAGGACTTTCTCCTCTGAAAAAAGTGATTCTGAAGTCTGAAACTCACTTGATGTGGTCGTCTCCGGCTGCCTCACACACCAACTCCAGAGTCTCTCCAGTCCTGCCAGTGACAGGACCAGCGTGAGCCACGTCAAACTTCGGGGGTGCTGAAAAAAAATGCCAAAAAGTTCACCAACAACTGTGAAAGAATTTCTCTAATTTTAGCAGGAAGAAGAAGAAAGAAAGAGAGGAAGAAATGTTGAAGGAGGACCAAGGCCCCCCAGAGATAAAGAGCTTATGGCTTGCTTGGTCTTCATTCTCCAAAGAGGCTTTGGCCTTTGCTTGGTAGAAAGCAACTGATTTCTTACCGTTGATTTTGAGCGTCACCATCTTGCCAATGGGTTCGTTGACTCCATTATCCGCCTCACAAATGAACTTGCCCTCGTCATTTTCCGAGGCCTTGGAAATGAACAGCGTGCCGTTCATCAGCAATCGATAATTACGGAACACTGGCCTTTGCTGATTGAGCTCCAACACTGGATGCGCATTGGAGCCTCCCACTGCGCTTTGATCTTGAAAAAAAAAGAACATTCATGGATGGGGCTTGGCTTTCTAATTAAAAAGCCAAGCTGCTTTTGCAGCAGCGTTGTTGTCATACCTGCCAATCTCCTCCAGATGATACTTGGCTCAGGTACTCCTGAAACTCGGCAATCAAAGAATACATCTTGACCTTCGACGGCCTCCTGATCCTGAGGCTTCACAATCCACTCGGGAGGAACTGCACAAACAAAAGATTGATTTAGCTCTCCATGCGAGTGTCTATATGCATAATATGTAGAATAAGTAGAGATACCAAAAAAATCATTTGTAAAATGTAATTACAACTTTTTTGATCTCTACTTCTTCTTGATTCTTGATGTGGTGCATGGTGGTATAGTGGTGCAAGTGCTCACACAGCAGTAAGAAAATAAGGCATTTGGTGGTGGTGGTGATAAGAAAGTGCGATGATTATACAGCATCGCTACTTCTAGAACTGCTGTGCCTGCCTCTTCGAGACCAAGTTTCCCTTGGTTTTCATGCAGCAGGAACAGCATTGGCGATGTATGTAATAGCGCTAGCGACAGTAGCAGTAGGCAGCTTCTTGGCTGCAAAAGTTGGTTGCTTACTTTAATTGGACTTTGTTGCTTGGCTGAAAGTTGCTTCTCTTGACTACTTACTTCATTCTCCTCTTTTACTCTCCAGGATGGCGAGAAAGAGGGGAAACCTAACTTTTGGGTCAATTCCCCAGGCGTAAATTTGAGTTTGAGGACTAGTGGTGCAACTTGCCAACTTTGCTTGGAAGAAGTAAACTTGTCTTCTGACAATTTTAGTTCTATTACTTTTGCCAAAAATTACTTTTATCATCTTACCGGAAGTGTCTCTTTCGGCTCTCCACAACAACCGGAAACAGCAACAAAGACACTCCCCGCATTCAACCGGAAATGTAAACAAAAACTCAGACTCCTACTATACTTACCACGAATGGTTAAAGTAGCGTAACGAGCAAAACTGGCGACAGAATTCTTAGCCACACAAGAGTAATTTCCTGCGTGTGTGGTCTCCAAAAACGAGATGGCCAAGAGGGAGGTGTACTCATCAATACGGCGCACCTGCACCCCGAATTTTCCGAAAGCCTCTTCAATTTTGAGGCCATCTTTCCACCACTCGACCTCGAGCGGCAAGTCGCCCTCAGTGACAGTGCAAATGACCCGCAGCCTCTTGCCGCGGGTCAAGTTCTTGGGAAAGGAGAATCTCTCCACCAGAGGCGACACTACAGGGATGAATGCAAAAAAGAAAGAAATAGGTGCAGTAAAATGTGAGTAGTGAGGAGCTAGACCGAGAAATCTAAGGCCTTAGCGAGATGAGCATTTAGCTAGCGGCGCTACCGCTTGCTTTTTCATCATATCTTTCTCGGTTCTGAGCTAGTGTGTGCAGTGGTGCAATCATAATGACTCAAGTGCGGTTTAGTTAGAGTGCAGTTGTGCATCAAGCAATGTAAAAAAATGGTTTGTGCTTTTGTGAGTTATAATATAGTGGTGGTGCGGTTAGCATCTTCTCGAGGTTTTGACTTCATTTTTGTTTATGTCGTCAAAACCTTGGAAAAAACGCCAGAAACTAATTCTCAGTTTGGCAAAACTCAGTACCCTTAACCCGCAGGACTTGGGAATGTTGCGAAATTCCCGCGTAATTTTCCGCCACACAAGTGAAGTTGGCGTTGTGCTCGGGCTTCAGATTGTCGATTCTTAGCACGGACTCGTATTGTCCGATGTCGGTGACGCTGATACCACCAGCCGCTTGGGCCTCAGGCAGGAGCAATTGATCATGTCGATACCATTTGAGTGTCAACGGGAGGTCGCCGTCCGTCACCGAGCACAACATCGAAACCCTTTGTCCCAGGCGTAAATGCTCACCCACAGTGAACTTATTGATGGTGGGTGGAACTAACAATACAAACGTAGCAAAAAAAGGTCGTTTAACTATGTACTCAGCCAGTTTGGCCTTTCCATAATAAGCTCTGAATATGGGCCAACTAGTAGAGCAGCCCCTTTTTTTCTTGGCACCCAACACCGCAAACAAATGGTTATTAATGTCATTACATTGTTGGCTTTCTCTCAAAAAACTACTTCGAGGGGGAAAAACTCACCGATGACTTTCAATTGGCCTGATTGCGAAGCAGAATTGCCTTGCCTATTAGTAGCAGTGCAGGAATACAGTCCCTTGTCCTTTCTGGTCACTTTGTTGATGATCAAAGTCCCATTTTCTAGCACCTGATGTCTTCTCTCCATGGGCAAGGATCGACCTTCTGCAAAAAAAGGGGAAGAAATGCACAAGGAAAATAATCGGCCAATTTTGAACCATTTCTACATAAATGAATTTTCCGGCATTTTAGCGAATTTTTGAAAGGCAAGTCCCTTGGGAAGCTTGGCGATACATTATCCCTCTCCGTCACATTTCGTACACAGTGTTATATCAGAAGAGCTACGAGCGGAGCTGAGAGATGGATAGCGTGCTCTATGGCAACTTTGGCTGTCAAGGCCAACACACAATTAATCTTTTGGCATAGCTAAAGCATGTTCAAGAAGAGATCAAGTCAATGGATGAGATGCTTTGGAGACTCTATTACATTGCAAATGAAGTTCAAAATTCTAAAACTCCCTTTGTCACTTTTTTCCTTGCTTCTTCTGCATGGAAAAGAGTCTAGAATTATCTCCATAACACTCTAGAGATAAGCGATATGAGAAAGGACTACTGTGTGCACACATAAAAGTGCCGCTTCTGTGGCTGCTGCGACGGCCTCGCCGAGGCCTTTTATACTTGGACCCAAGTGTCCAAGCGTGGAAGCAGCAGTCCCACTCAAAAGAGAAAAAATGGGAGTGAATTAGCGTGAGGCCATTTCTGGAGATGGAGAAAAAAGCAAAAAAATAGTTGTACTACATGGGGGAAGTAGGAAGAAAGCAGAACAATGTAGGAAGACATGCATATCTTTCACGCTTACTAAGAAAAGGGCATTGGTGCGAAAAACAACAAAACTTGTAGTACTAAGGCTCTCTCTTTGCTTTCTACTTTTTATATCCGGATGACCAGACATCAATGCATCCTGTCTTTCGACTCCTCTCAGAATTTTTCTTTTCAGGCCAGCTTTCACTTTGGACATGATCAAATCATATGAAAGAAAAGCATAAAAAATCTTCACTAGGTTTCAAAAGGAGCTGCGAAATGGATGATGTTTTTTCAAGTCCCAAGGGAGCATCTCAGAACTATAACCTACTTTTAAAATCACCCTGCGCCTAGTACTACAAAGTTTTGTGTCTTTCTTCCTGGTCACTAGACAAGTGGTCCCAAGGGAACAACTGAAGGCCTTTCCATAGTAAATAACTGAAATTCCAGGCAAAGTTTTCTTGCCAAGTAGCATTAAGAGGGATATGGACTGCGTAGCTTGCCTTTCTCTTTTAGGATTATCTTTCAGAGTATGTAACTCACTTTGCCTAAATTTTTATGCCTAGAAATACTAGCGCGCCAACGCCATCGCTAAAGCTGTAAAGACTATGCAATAAAGGACGGAAACTTCTTTAGGGCCTCAGCAGCCTCAGTAGAGTAGCCTCCCCCTTTCTTTTCTAGCGGCTCTGCCTATTATTCATTGTCTAGCCTTGCTTGAGCAATTTTGACCATCTTTTAAGAGAGCAACTCTGAAATTCTAGACCTCTAATTTTTCTTGGAAGAAGGGGAGGAGTGGAAAGTGGCCCAGAGGTTTGTTTACTCAATGAAAATATTTGGGGAAGAATCTGGGGAATTGGCAATTTTGATGACAGTAGACTGTGACAGGCCTGAGGGTCAAAGCAAGAGCTGCTGAGGAGCCGCCGTCCGATCATCATACCAGGACACTTTCAGCTTCATATCCCTGCCAGAGAAGATGTGCTTCCGATTACCTTCAGGGCAATATATGATGCTTCTTCTTCATGGTCACTATGCACAGTAGACAATTTTTTATTCCCCTATCCTGGCCACTATGTTGGAAAATCACTCATAAAGTCTCATTTTTTAAAAGAGGAGTGGAGCAAGGAATCTTCTAACTTTGGTCGTCCCTTGGGACAGCAAAAACCTAAATCACCCCCTGGCATAGTTGAGGGGTTACCTACTTGCCTTCTCTTTTTCATAGAGAGAGAGAAGGATCACAATATGGTCCACGTATAATGTTCTGTTGACATGGATGAGAAAAAATCCTGTGTGCCATACGCAGATGAGAAATCCTTTTGAAAGCAGCCTACTCCTTCTTCTCCTTCACGATCCTCCTCCTCCCCTTCTAGTCCTTTTCAGACTTCAGAGTTGCTATCTGCTAAAGAATATATATACCTTGACTCATTTTTTCCAACCTTCTCTATTCTTTTCTTCCTCCCCTTCGACTCAAGCTAAAATGCTAAGGCTCTTAACCAAAATATCCACACATGCTATGTACCATATTTTTTTCTTTCAATTTTTCAACTTTTGACTTCTTCAGAGGTTCGTGTAGCAGTAATATTTGCTGCTTGAGTGCAAAAAAGCGCAGCATGCAGCAGGACCAAAAGTTTCAACCTACTTCGGCTACTTTAAACGAACCCAAAGTGTGAAGACAAAAGTTTTGACTTTTGAAGGAGGAGGTCCCCCTTTCTTTGTGTTCTGGATGTGCATCAATTCAGATGATCAGGACGTTGGAAATAAAATATACTGATGAGAAAGCTGCTATAAATGCTGATGCTACTGACCTTTAGTCCATGTGATCTTGTCAATGGGATATCCACTGACTGGACAAACGACCGAAAACTCTTTGCCAACAACAGCTCGAAGTTCGCCAAGTGGGTGGACATGGGGTGGGCCTAGAAGAAGAAAAAAAGGAATGGTTGTTGAAGGGAATCATCATTTTTTTTGCTTTGGGATTCTGCAGGATCAAATCAAGCTGAAAATGCATTTACCATAGATATTCAATCTGGCCGAATGTGCTGCTGATCCAGCCCGATTGGAAGCCTGGCATTGGTAGAGGCCACCGTCCTGAACAGAGACTTGACTTATGTTGACGTGGCTGACGACTTCGCCATGCACCGTGACATATTGACCGACGAGCAGCCTGCAAAACAAAGTGTTTACAATACAGCAAAAAATAGTTGATTATGTATATCTGAAATGGCAGATGAGGTTTGACAAAGATTGAAATCTAGGTCAAGGAGGCATAAGCAAAACCAGGAAGAGTAACACAAACTTTCCATTCTAGGTTCTTCTTCTTCTTCTCAAATTGTTCCTGGAAATGGCCCTCCACTTCCTCTACTTTCTCTCTAGCTCTTCATTCTCTAGATCCTTTAGTAAAAAAAGCTACTTTTATACATATTTTGGCCCTTGTCCGTCTATTCTCGATCCATTCTTTGCAAAGATCACCAAGGAAAAGGCCTCTGCTGGTGCCAAAGCAATCTACAGTTTCGGCCAACTTTTACCCTTGGCCAAGGCAACAGAAAGGCAAAGCAACCTTTCGATCTCTTCCTTCCGCTTTGAATGACCTTTTACATATCAATAAACATAAAAATAAAACGATTCATTGCCAAGCAGGACTTCTTCACCCCTTCAAAAACAACGAAAACTGTCTTTACTTACTGTGAAGTTTGGGGCAGATCACGGCCATTAAGCTCCCAATGTATCTTGGGTGTGGGACTACCTCTTGCCGCGCATTTGAGGGAAACCAATGGTCCTGGTTGCATGGTCTGGTCTATAAATCGGTAGGTCATGATTGGAGAGGCATCTGGAAAAAAGAAGGCAAAATCTCATTGAGTAATCCCTGTTCTAAATCACTCTGTTCTCTACCTGCATTTGCACAAAAGAGGCAGCAGCAGCTTTCTAATCTCTAACGAATTTGGGTGGTAGACGAAGTGTACAAGCTACGTTGGGTATTAGCAAGTCTTCCTAATTACTACACCACTCTCTGAAGAATGTGAGCCAAGGAATGGAACTAGAGGGGAGGGGAAAGAAACAACAAGGATTTCTGGCATATCTCCTTTCAAAACTATCTACTAATACATTGTCATGTATGTCAGAATGTAACACAATTCATGAGGAAGTAGTTTTTCGTAATTGTCAGCAATTTGGCAAGATTTCTTGTTGACATATTTTTCACTTTTTGTAAGGAAATGAAATCATTTTCACACGACTTTTCGGGGACAAAATGAGCCAGCCTATGGGCTCCTTTTTTCTTGAAAAAGCGAGGGGGGAAAAAGAAAGTTTATCGAAGGACACAAGAAAGTAATAATTCATGAGGAAGTAGTTTTCGTAATTGTCAGCAATTTGGCAAGATTTTTTGCAAGGAAATGAAATCATTTTCACACGACTTTTTTACAAAGTTTTTTTTTTCGAGGGACAAAATGAGCCAGCCTATGGGCTCCTTTTTTCTTGAAAAAGCAAGGGGGGAAAAAGAAAGTTTATCGAAGGACACAAGAAAGTAATAGGGTATAAAAAGACTTGAAAGAACCACGTTTGGCTCAAGCTGCCTCTGGTTTGCCATTTTTTTTTCGTCTTCCGAGTTTATCGGAAAAGCTCCATACACTACAACAAGAGGAATGGGAGGCTGAGGATCGAGGTCGACATGCGGAGTAATTGGCTGATCCATCACGCGGCCTCCCAGTCCATTCTTTTGTGCAAAAGGATAAAAAATAGACTAGAAGGCGTAGAAGGGACACAACACAAACACAGCAGGAGAAGCCTTTCCTACCAAAAATAAAGTTGCATGCATTTGAATTACCTCCTAATCTCAATTCCGAGGACGCTTGGGCCTCTTGATGGCCTCGCGCTACGAAACACTGGTACATGCCGTAATCGTCCGTTTGTAAGTTGAAAATTTGCAGGGTCTGTCGATTGGCGACGAATCGAGGGTGATTTGGCAGCGCTTGTCCGTCTTTCATCCATGTAATGGCACTTCGGTCGCGATCTTCTGTCAAGCATTCCAAACGGGCTTGGCGACCGATATCAATGATTTGCTCCGACGGCACCACATCTAAAAAAAATCAGTCAATGTCAAAAGGTTTCTCAAATAGCTACTGAGATGCAATACATTTCCCAATTGCAGTTTAGTGTCAAAATCACGCGTTGTTCGCCGCCGAAGGCCTTGCTTGTCAATAATTGCAACATTTGTACCCTCAGAAAAGTTTTTGGATGTTACTACTGTAGTAGCACTTGTACTTGGCTTCAGGCTTCCGGTCAACTTTCTTTCAAGTAGTGCTGGATGCAAGTAGTAAAGTGTAAAAAAAACGAGGGAGTCCATTTTTGCTCTAAGAAGGGAAGAAGACGAAACTTTTTGTCTCAATATTTCAGTGTGGCGGCAGTAAGTAAGTACGTGATTCTAGTCGAAACTTACGTGTTAGTAAATCTGGTTCTACTACCGACCACCAGTGCATAAAAACGGGGGTTTAGAAAGCCTCTTTTGTACTTTGTAGAAGACTCAGAAAAAAATCGTGTCTTCAGAAAGTAAGTCTCAGGGGAGATTTTGATAACCTGACCACCTCAGAATGACAAAAGAATCTCTAACCCCTCCTCGCTCCTTTTTCGTCAAAGATTTTCTGCACTCTTGGCATCATATCAGATTATTATGAAAAGCCCTAGGGTGGTCACGACTTTGAAAAAGTTTTTGACATATTTTTTTTCGTGCGCGCCATGTATTTGCATAGTCAAAGATTTTCTGCACTCTTGGCATCATATCAGATTATTATGAAAAGCCTTAGGGTGGTCACGACTTTGAAAAAGTTTTTGACATATTTTTTTTTCGTGCGCGCCATGTATTTGCATCCCGCATCTAACTTTTTGAAAGCTTTTTGGTGATCCGTCAAGTTATGAAATTGAAGAAACAAATGAAAGTCCCTTGGAATTCTGATGTTTTGTCATATTTTTGGGTGTTTTCTCTAGAGTAAGTAAGGAGACATTAAGTATGGTGCTTACCGACAGAGATGGGAGAAGCGATGTCTAGGTTCATCGTCAGACTCACTTCGCCTCCTTCATTACGTGCGGTACACCGATATTGCCCACCATCATCTTCCTGCAAATGGATACAAATGGTCATCAGAATAACAGATTTGTAAACCTGCATTTACCCAGTAACGCCCACAGCAGCACTGCCTTTCCCGACATTAGCGCCACTCTAGCTAAAATACGTTCGTAGTATTGATCAAGCTAAAGACTATTTTAAGTTACTAATGATGCTTTGGCATACCAAGTCTTTGATATTCCGGTTGCCAACTTGTTGAGCTTTTGGCCCCTTACTAATTGATGACATGACTACATCCAGCTACTCAGAAGGGGAATCATCTTCTTACCGCATCCCCTTCTACTCTTAGTCCCTTTAGACTAAAAGCAGAACTTTTTTATGTGACCTCAATTCTGGTAATGCAGGAGGCATGCACTTTTAATGTGGCAAGCAGAAGTAGTAGGACTGAAATTCACTCAGAGAGATAGAATAGCCAAGCACTACACTCATAACTTGTTGACATACATTACACTCCAAGTCTCCTACATTTATTACGCTTGTCTTCTTCCGCGCCGCTGCTAGAAATCTCGTAAAAAGCCTTCTTTTTTAAAGGAAAAAGGGACAAAAAGTGAAAGTCATATTTATAGAGTGCCTCCTCCTCCTCCTACTCTTCAGCTGACAAAAAAAGAACAAAGGATACGAGCATGGGGTCTAATAATGTCGGCTGCAAATCAACGCGCCAACAATGTCAGATATGTGAGTGGCTCTGAGGAGAATAGTAGTAGGGGATGAGGAAAAATTCTCGACAAATTGGTTGGAATGACACTGTAGTGACGGCGACAAACGACTTTGTCGTCCTCGTCTCCTTGCTGCTGATGCCATTGTCCTTTGCATTTCAGCTCTCCACAACTTTCCAAAGAAAGTCTAGCTTTCCAAAGAAAGCCATGATATGATTTTCCTCGTTCATGATTCTTTTACTACAAATAATGGATGTCTAGAATAACTGAAATCGTATGCCTGGGTACTTTCGGGCTTCCCACAGAGCTGACTGCTTTCCCTTTTTTTCAGTGAGAAAAGCATATGAGCCCACCTTAGGAAAATGATCCCCTAGTGGCTCATTCGCTGCTGCTTCTGCTACACTTCGTCCTTCGTCTCCTGTTTTTCTAGTAGGCTTCTCTTTCTTTTTAGACTTTCTGACGTTAGAATAATGGTATGGAAATTGAATACTCACGCGTAGGGAATCGATGACAAGAACGCTGCCTGACAGGAAAATTCGACTGGTGCGAGCCACCGGTTCCAGGAGATTGTTTCGTACACGGAACCAACTAGGCAGGAGGAAGAAAAGAATGATTCTTTTAAAAAAGTCCCAAAAGTAAGAAGAATTGGAAAGGGAAAAGACTATTAAATCAACTTCTTTGCTTAGCGTGCGAAGGTAAAATGAGCGGTTAATGGTGGCGATTAGACGACCCTCAAGGGGTACATTGGTTAACAGACTTCCCGTCCCTTCACCACCAAAATTGTTCCCGCAGCAGCACCGCTTGTTGTTTGTTCAATAGCAGTCCATAATTGGGCTTTATCAAATTCCCAATTATGAGATTTGGACTTTTGAATGAAGGCCTCGTAACAGTAGCAGTGTATGTAGTAAGGGTGGGTGCTAAGATAGGTTTGTTGTATCCATGGATATAGATCCATCTGGGATGGGAGCACGACAAGTCTCCATTATTACCTGAAAGCCGGGGGAGGGTTGCTTTGAACATTGCATGCCAAAACACCAGTCTCATCTTTCTCAAAAGAGTAATAAAGGTCTTGGTGCATAAGCTCTCGTGGTTTGGCCGGTAAGCCAGTGTCTGCAAGAGAAAGGAATACATAATCATCAATGTCCAGACATGTATTGGAAAAGAGCCGAGGAGGACAACAATTGTGTAATAGGTAACAACATACTATCGACAGCCAAGTGAAAAGGCGGGCTAGATTCTTCAACGTTCGTCAGCGTATTCAAAACTCGACAGGAGTAGGCCACCTCGGCCTCCATCTCCTCGGCGCGAAAGATGTGGAGGTCACCGGAGGGTAGAACGTGGTATTTGCCGTCTAAAAGAAAGAAAGGTCCGTAGAAATTTGGAGTGAAGCAGAGCAGAAACTTAGCGATAAAATGGCCCAATTTGGCGTAAATTCTGACTGTCAGCAAATCCATCCTACTACTCCATGAAGCTAACTTTTCAATTCCAAAGTTCTCCCCATCCGAACTCCGAAGGGGGGATCATCATTTCATTGCTGGTTGGAAACGGAAAATTGAAAAACATATGACTTGTCAAGAAGGGGTTTTCGCGCGGCGGGTAGATGGCGTGCTAATTCACTTTAATTCCCCCCTCATACTTGCACGGCACCCTTTTAAAACACTACAGTCGACATAATAGACGTATAATTACTCACTGACTATGGATATAGGGAAAGACTGTGCTTTTACTATTCCAGAAGAAGGCAATATTGAGTAGACTACTAGAGAAGAAGAAGCGGTGGCGGGCTTTAGCTTTCTAATACCACCCATTTGGCAACAGATGGAAAGATATGCTCATGCTCTGCTCTTACAAGGAAATCCCCTTCCCCAATCCGTCCCTTATACTCAATAATTAACTACGACTAGCGGCAGCAGAATCTTTACATGTAATCATAAGGAACTCTAAGGGAAAAAACCACTCTATAAGATTATACAACCGAGGCTGGAGACAAAGTGGAAAGAATTTTTTCTTGGTCTTCTACTCTAGCTTTCTCTCCTTTTTCGCTTGCTCGTCCTCTAGCAGGCATCTTCTCAAATGATGGCACATAAGGAGAAATGATGGTAATGCTACCACGTTTGGCGAAGACAGCCACGATTCATTTTGTCATGCCAGCCACGTAGAAGGTTTTGCGGTGTGGTGCTAGCGGTGGATGGCGGCGGCAACCACGACAGTAGCACGGCTAGTAATGCTACTTCTACATTTTCGCAATTGTTTTCCTGCTGCTACTACTGCACATATTAGAAAGCATATTGGACTTATGTAGAGTTGTTGCAGTGGGGAAGGGGAGACTTACTGAGCAATTGACGGGATTTGACAACAGTTTACCAGCCTCAAAACTTGTAATATCAAAATGCTTTCTTTTTTGTTCTTTTTTAGAAAGCATACTATAGGCTCTGAAAACTACTGCAACTATGCTTAGTCTG
Organism: Oithona nana; assembly: GCA_900157175.1. NCBI lineage: Eukaryota > Metazoa > Arthropoda > Copepoda > Cyclopoida > Oithonidae > Oithona > Oithona nana. The sequence goes on from LT727945.1 coordinate 362,570, forward strand.
GCTGACGTTTCTAATGACTTTGTCGAAAAAACGAGGAGGAGGCCGAGGCCTGCTCCGGCAGCTTTCAAGGCGCAAATTTATGCATGTAGGGCTCTCGAACCATTAGTGTTTATTTTCAGAAAGAAAACTACAAGAAAGCAGCAGTAGTAATAGCAAAGCATCATCTCTTTTTTTCTGTCTAAAAGCTAGGGATTTTTTGGCCTATTTTGCATGGTCGATTTTATGGGAGAAACGTGAGCATTGTTCATAAATGTGGTGTATAGTGCAATGAGAAAAATTCTTTCTGGTTTTTCCCCTCCAACCTTGGCACAAATCTTTAACAAAATATGTTTTTAAATACCTCCTCGGGACGATGGATAAATCCTCGAAGATCCTCTGGTCCAAGATACAATTTTGGTATAGGAGGCCGTTGATTGGGGAACCTGACACCTCAAAACGGCAGTGTTGAACTTGAGCACCGGTTCGCCTTGCACACGCACAGGTAGGAAGTCTGTCAGCACTGGAAAAAATTAATGGAATATCAACATACATCTTTTAAGAAAGCTTGTCATGTTTGCAATCTCAATCCCCCATAGATGACAGCAGCTTTCCCGAAGAGCTTTTCGATATTTGACTAAACCTCCACCGAGAGTTAACCTATATGATCATGAGTACCTCGATTCTCATCATTCATAATCCAGAGTCTAATGGAAGTATCGGCATTTTTTGCCATCTATCCATGCATCCCGGATACAGATCTGTATTCTGCATAGTATCAGTAATATTAGTAATCGTCTGCCGGCATACAATATTGAGATTGATTTCGGCGGAGCCCTAATGCACTTATTAATGCTTATGAGGTTTTCTCTCACTCTCCTTTCAGCACTCGATAATATCGAGCATAGCCAAGAAGAAGAAGAAGGGGGGAGTAGTACAACATGCGGTACAGTGGTGGTGGGACGTATTGATAATGACCGATTGACAAAGATCCCAATCAAATATGCTTTCTTTCGCGCCAAGCAGGAACTGTCCGTATCAGATGCCACCGCTCAAGGGAACTGACAAAGGAAGGAAACAACAGTCATTAGCCACGCTCTGCACATGATGTTTTCATTAAGATTTGCTTGCATTGACTACCTTTTACAACTACTATAGGGGGTAGTCATCAGCTGATCAGTAGTGACGTCATCGACCTGATGGCAAAGCTGATCCACCTGATTTACTAATGCCAAAATTATCATAAGTAGGTATCTAGGGTATCTACAATAATACTATAAGGGGTAGTCATCAGCTGATCAGTAGTGACGTCATCGACCTGATGGGTCGGCTGATCGACCTGATTTACTAATGCCAATTCCGCCAGGTCGGCTGCTACGCCAGACCAGCCTTACCTGAAGACAGTACCGCCACCACCTGCTGGTTTAGTTCAGCTATGACTACCAATGGGGAATCGAACCCGGGCCTACCGGGTGAAAGGTCAACGTGGTTTCCAATGGACTACGAAAGCAATTTGAACCTTTTACAGTTAGCTTCACTTTTGTTCATCCTTGGCATCGCTTTTTCTTCCTTCTCACGTTTGTTTCGGGACCATTAGTGAAGTCTTTAGTAGGCAAAAGAACTCGTTCTATCACGCTACACTGGGCTGAACTGTACATGAGAATTATGGCCTTCTTTCCCTTTGTTTCTCTTTTTTTTGGCTGCTGCTCAAACTTAGCTCAGACGACAAACTAAAAGGCCTTCTCTTGGGGTTTTCTTTTAGTCCTTTTGTCTATTTAGTAAGCCCAAATACAAATTACATTTCCCTTATTCTTGTAGTACATATTCCATAGGAAAGGTATCCTAGGTAATTTTGAGAAGGGAAAATTATGGACTCCATGGGTGTTTAAAAGGCTGGGCGAGCATAAAAGAGCCTCTTTCAGAGGCTCCCTACAGTCTATCCAGCCTCCAAGCTAGCTTTATGGCCCTTCTTGCAAACTTTGTTTAATTGCTCAGTATATCTGGGATGAAGTTGGACACTTTTTAATGAGGCGTCAATGACTTACTTTACCTTCTTCTTCTTCAACTTCTATCTACCAAAATGGCGATGCCAACAGTAATGAAACAAAAAATTTAAAAAAGTGTTTTCTTCCAGAAATAAGGAAGAAAACGGAGGTAAGGGAGACCTGCTGCTAACAAGAAACTTTCGCTAATGGTCTGAAAATGAAAGAAAGGCTCTTTAGACAACAAATAAAGGCAAAAAGGAGGTCATCTTATTACGAAGGAGAGAGAGAAAGAGACTCTTCAGTATGTAGAAAGAAGACGAATTATGTACACATGTAACAGTTCTTCCGGACAAAAATGGTCCAATTTAAATCCATTTAAGTACTTTTATAAGATGTGACCCAGCAGAACATCAGCAAATTTTAAGTTTGATTGAAGCAGGAAAATTATATTTTTTGGAAAAAATTGCGTTCAAATTGTGCCGGAACAGGCTGATTTTTTGTAAAGGTTGAGCCACTTTTACATTCACTTTGACGTCACATAACTTCTGGTTGGGAAAGGGGAAAGGAAAAAAGAAATGGAAGAGTTGAAGGAATTTATGAGCCTCCTCATGTGATGCTACAACTGCAAAGCCTTTCTCTACTGTGGCCCTCGCCATCTGCTACAGAGCCATGACTACTTCTAGATGACTCTTCCAGTTAAATATCGTGACAAGAGTGCATTTGAAGAAAAGAAAAAAAAAGCTGGAGAAGACAACATTTTAAAAGCTTGCCTCTCATTTCCAGGAGGAAATGAAGACTTTTTCCTCAGATGAGTTTAAAGGCAGGAAATGGCCTATGATTTCTGGCGGGTAGGCCAAGAAGCCTAACATTTTTTTTTTGCTGGCAACAAACCCAGTCTAGACTTTGAGCCCCTTTAAAATCGATGTTCTACAAATTCAATTTGGAAGAAAAATAAAAAGTAAACCTGAAACCCAATGTTTGAAACCCTTTTTGTTCATCTCTTCTTCTGTGTTTTTGAATTTTGAATTTTTTCCCGCCGCCCTTTTATTCCACCAAGAAAACTTTTGTACCAGAAATGATTTACAAATTCGCTTCGGAAAAAATTTCCCCATTTTTCTTCGGATTAAAGGGGGCCTAATTTTTCCCCTAGCAGTCGGAAGTTTCTTCATGTGAAAATGCTTGCTTGTAGTGGTGTACATAGCTTCTTCACTACATCATAGTTTATGGCTTATAGCCATAAATATGGGGAGGCTGAAGTATAGCAACTTTTTTTGCCATCTCCCACACTCACATACATTACACTGGCTGCAGTAGCAGTAGTAGTCCTTGTGTTGCCAAATGGCAAAACAAACTTTTGTCTGCAAGTGTGATAAAGAGATCCTTCTAAGCCACCAGAAAAACCCAGAAACCCTAGCAGAACAACTAATCCTTCTTCCACTTGCTGTCCAAAACTGAGAAATCATTTCTCACTTGGGCTTTTCAAAGAAAGCTGCAGTAGTACTAGAAAGCAGTACTATCTAGCAAAAAAATGCCTAAATCAAAATGGACTAGTCCTTACATTTCTGCCCCATTTACCATGCTGACGATTAATGTTATCCCGTTGCAAAGACTTGGTGGGGCTACTTCCAAATTGAATTTTCTGCAAATTGTTGCAAAGAAAAAAGAAGAGTTATTTAGCCTATAGGGGGTAGTCATCAGCTGATCAGTAGTGACGTCATCGACCTGATGGGTCAGCTGTTCGACCTGATTACTAATGCCAATTCCGCCATCTCGGCTGCTACGCCAGACCAGCCTCGCCTGCCACCGACAGTTCCGACACCTGTTACAGCTATGAAATACCCCTTCTGATTATTTTGCAAAAATCAAATCAATTTTAGTTACTATATTATGTATGATACATTTCTGGGGAATTTCAAACACTGTGCATCTCCCCTTACACGAGATTTAGGTTGTCGGAAGTTACCCTGATTTGCTTCTCTATGCATATTAAAACTGTAAGTAAGTGAAAGGGGATGAGAAAAATCAGATTTGAGATTCTGAAGAAAAGGGGAAAAAAGTATTGCTGCGCAAGGAAATAAGCCCATACTATTTTCTTCTTTTGGATCATTCCCCCCAAGAATCTGAGAAGAAGGGGAAGGAAAATGCATCCCCAGCAGCAAGTGTTCATGCCTTTAGTAAGACAACGGTTATTACCTGGCTTGACGCTGACAACCGTGGAGACGATTTTTCCGTAGGCATTGGTGGCCCTACACCTGAACCTTGACTCGTGATGGAGGCTTCCTCTGCTTCCTGAGCTTCCACCGTTGAATTGGTGAAAGAAGAGGCCGTTTGGATCTTGAGTGAATGGCAGCAAGTACAAGGAGCCATTGTGCAATTGACTGCAGTGACAAATTCAATCAGAAATCAATTATCGGAAAAATGCACTTACAGCAGCGTGTCCCTTCAAAAACAGACTACATTGTGTTCCGTTTTTGACAGAACACACTGTAGACAATTTTCTCACCTGGCCACCGAAGGATGAATAGATAAGACGTTGCCATTGGCGTCCACCCAGTCTATAATAGGAGGAGGATCGCCTCTTGCTAAGCAATCTAAAATCAAACCCGTGTTGTTGGAGTACAAAACCTCTGCGGGCGGGGTTTGCAAAAAGGCCGGGCCGTACGCTGCTGCCCAAGGCAGCCAGACAGCCGCCGCCGCCCATAGGACTATGAGCACCATATTTCCTGCAAAGCAAAAGGAAAAACTTTAGAAAAGGCAGCCAGCACATTTCTGCATTTCTTTCTGGTTTTTTTCAAGTCCCAAGGGAAACAAAAAACAAAAGGCCGCTGGCGGTTTTTGTGCCCCATTTGCCCTGAAGATTGAATACATCTCCTCGGATTATTGTTATGGCATCAGCAAAAGTTTCTCCAACACCTTCTCTTATAGATATGATTGGAGAAAGAAAAGTTACACTAGCATCCAATCCAAAGATATGGACTTTCACCCTCCTCCTTTCGTTCAGCTCAACTTTTTTTCCATCCCTTCATCATCTTTTATATCGAAATCGGAAAAAGGGGCTTTCTAATCCACGAGACACGTTGGTCCGGTGGCTAGCCAGAAGACATCATGTTTCTCCCCTATCTTTTCGTCACTCACACCTTTTCATCTTTGTCAAAATTTCAAACACCATTTCTGCTGTGGTCAATATTAGAAAGCACATGTAGTATACGAAGTAGTTTGTTAAAAAAGCGGGAGTTTAGTTGAGCATGCAAAATAATCTCTCTTCTGGGTGAAGTTTGTGCAGCAAAGCAGCAAAATTACTAGCATGTTTACGATCTTACAGACAGACAGATTTACGAGCCAGGCGCGCAGCGGCGGTGGCCATATTTTCAACCAACATCAAAAAACTAACCTAGATGTAGGTACATAATACTGGGAAGTCATAGCTGAACAAAACCAGCAGGTGGCGGTACTGAGGCTGGTCTGGCATAGCAGCCGAGCTGGCGGAATTGGCATTACTAAATCAGCTGACCCATCAGGTTGATGACGTCACTATTAGGAAATCAAAGTTGAATTTTTGGACAAAAAATGAAGATTTCGAACAGTGTGAACACAAGGCAACAACAGGAACCTTGGTATGTACGGAATTTTCTTGTACTACTACTCCTATATTGTAGGAACACAACTGTTTCTGAATTCGATACATTGAATAAACACAATACTATGCGAATGACTCGTATATCCGACAATTGTAAGCCTTACATATGTACAAGAAAAAAACGTATTAGGCTAGAAGATCTTAGGGAGAAGGGTCGAGCTGCTTCGCAGCAATGCATTATCCTGACAAGCAGCGATTTATTTATGTTTCTTTTCCATTTTTCGCTCTTTTTTTTGAAAAAGTAGGAGAGAGTTGGGATGGACGGACCCTTTCAGTTTCCTACCCCGTGAAAAACAGCCTTTTGCATCACGCATCATTTGTTATCTGCATCCATTGTTGTTGTTGATATGTTACTGACAGTCTCAAGATCATCAGTTGTTGATAGCCCTCAACTTTCCATACAGTACAAATACATCTACCGTTTATTGTGGGAAATAAAATTCCTAAAATAGGCAGAAGTCATAGCTGAACAAAACCACCAGGTGGCGCTACTGTCTTATGTAAGGAAGGCAGGCTGGTCTGGCGTAGCAGCCGAGCTGGCGAAATCGGCATTAGTAAATCAGGTCGATCAGCTGACCCATCAGGTTGATGACGTCACTATTGATCAGCTGATGAATGACTACCCCCTATAGCAGAACCATTGCAGCAGTAGTAGACTGTCAAAATTGATCATGTTTTGCGCTGTACACATTAGCATAAAGAAACTGCTGCTGCTGCATCAGAGGACTGCAACATCTCTTGTGTTTTGACCATGAAGAAGGAGATCTGTTTCTCTTACTAGTATTCGTTCATTTGCATGTTCCTTGGCTGGATGGTTACTGCTATGCTCACTCAGAAGACAGCCGCGTTTTGTTATTCGGGGAGAAAAGGAAACCAAGGAAACGTCAGTTTTGCTCCGTAACCATGAGATCTACATAATGGCCAGCATGAAAAATCCTACTGAAGCTGGATAGATAGCCCATAGAGACCACTAAGAAGACTACTACTACCAAGCAAGCATCTATAGACTAAAGCCAATTCCTCTCACGCTCCAATAAAAATCACTGAAGATCTCGGAGAAGAAGAAGAAAACGAGAAGGGAAATCTGGTGGTTTTAGCCTCGCATTTGTGGCTTTTACCATCTTTTAGAGGCTTGATAGATGGCGCTAATTGAAAAAGTAAGCGTAAGCCTGAACAGCTAAATAATCAAGACAGACAGATCGCTCTAGATGGCTAAAAAGAAAACGTCATCTACCCATAAAAATGCCACGAAATCCTTTGAAAAACAAAGGTTTTTTGGTATGAGAGGCGTGATCAGTGGTGTGTGAGAGCTCACCTTTTCCCTCTACTTACACGATAGGCTTTCACTTTCAACTACTTTGCCAGTAGCAGCAGATGTAAATGTGAAAATAAAGTTGCATTACGTTCACCTCATTTGTGCAAGTAGCCAAGCTTTGCATTTAGAAAAGCAGTAATAGTATTGCTGCGAGAAAGGGATACACAATAACGCTATAAGCAAGCCTCGTTAAGCAAATTCTACTACCAACGAGGAGGACGACGAGCAGCGAATCTAGTGTATGTAGTAGTCAACTGCTCTACTACTACTCTGTTGTGTATATATTCTGCTGCGTTTGCAGAATATATTCTTCCATATTTGCTAACTCTGTAGAGTTGTAGAAGAGAGAGAGCCTGACTAGCTATGCTACGCTGCGAGTATACTTGAGATCAAAGGATTCTATTTCAGCCTTCATTATTTCGCTCTTTTTTAGTGCATAAAGGCCACAGAATAAAAAGAAGGCCTCTTTTGTATGTGATTTTTAAATAATCCCAGCGATTCTTCTTCCATTTGGCCTTAGACTTAGAAGTGGGGGAAGACTTTTCAATTCGCTATATTGAGAGGAAGATTGGAGGGTTGGTATCCAAACCGTACTACCATCTGCTTCTAGTAACATAAGTTGACATTTTAAACTTGCGGCTCACGATTTCTCTGGGTTTTTTGTGAGGAGTGTGTATCATCCCCTCCTCTGCTCCTCGCTCTCCTCCTTTGACTGCTTTGACTCGGCGCTCTTTACAGTATATATGTAGTCCATACAATCCCAAAGATGAAAAAGATTTTTGGGATAGCAGATGATGAAGTGCTTTTCGATCAGTACATTACTATGCCGAGGGGCAAGTTGTTGACCCTTTTGCTTTGATCCTCATTTTTTTCTTACTACCAAGCGGAGGCAACAACACTTTCTCTACTAGATGAAAGTTGCTGATTTGGCAACAAGCTTGATTGTAGAAGGAAGAAGCTTGAAAGCAGTAGCAAAAACTACAGAAGAACAGCAATTCAAATAGCTCAATTAGGTCTAGTATGCAACCAGCATTTCAGAGATTGTGCATCTCTCACAATGATTGTAGTAATGGAAAAAGTTGGGAGACGACATCTAGCGTGGAAGGCATGTCATCATGCAAATGCAATATTATAGTATCGGCATGTGTTGCATTTATTGCACAAAGTGTGGCTGGCTGCCACAGTTTTCTGGTCTCTCTTGCTACGAGGGGATTTTCCCCAGTGGAATTTGAGGAAGCGGTGGTGAAAGCAAAAGGCTTGCTGATTAAATCAGCACAAGACTACTACTACTGCGATTGCTTTGCTTTGCTGTTGCAGCTCTGCGAGGGCAAGAGGCATTACAGTGACAAAGTGAGCGGCATGAGAGTGTTCTAGTGCCAAGAGACATTCATCTATCTCAGGTCTGGCTTCCTTTGCTTTACTACTACAGTCTTCTTATCCACTTGATCTTTCGCCAGTGCCGCACCACCTCCTCCTCCCTCGCCTCCTCCTTCGGACTACTGAAAACTATAAAGCATCATGAACCCCACAAAAAAGTCTCATAGGAGCAGCCTCCTCAGACTCCCTCCTGCTATGATGGTGAAAATGGGCCACGCACTCGCACAGGGAGAGCGTAGCTTTGCTTTGTTGGCTCAATAAGTATCTGCTGATGCTGTGTGGCAAATTCTCAGTATATATCTTTCTTCTGCAATAAAAGTGAAAGGTAGAAGTTCCTTTAAAAAGGTTTCTTTTACTCTATAAAACTGTTACAAAGGTGCGAGACTCAACTGCGTTATGCTAGCATTGGTGGATACTTCGGAGTTGTATATCCAAAAAAAAGAGGGAAAATGTAGGTTGCAGTTGAAGATTCAATATGTTGTGAATATCTCAATATGCAAATGGACTCTCTGCTCAGATCAAAGCCTGCAATCAAATGAAATGATTTTGACCCAAAAGGGAAATGGAGGGGGAATGGAACAGAGGGAAGAAGAGAGAAAAAGAAGCTTCAGCATTTCAGTGAAAGCTTCTGGTAGTCTTGAAGGATGCTGCTGCTGCTGTCCTTTCAGCAGAGAGAAGAGCAGAGTGGCTGCATATGATAATGTAATTTGTAAATGTGATCCCCAAGTCCTCTACTGCTGGTATACAGTAGTACTACCACTGACTGGCTGTTACAATGTCGACAACGGCTACTCGGGCAACAGCAGAGGCTGATTCATCGCATTTTGCACACATTTTTTTCCAGCTCCTCTTCTTCTCCTCCCCTTCATTCACCAGAAAGAACATCATCCAACAACTTGGACACAAAAAAATGAAGGAGTATCATTGACACCATCTGTTTTTCCACCCACAATTGTTACATGTATTTACTCTATTGATCGTGAGAATTTCTATTGATTTATCAAGACCAAACACATTAATTTTGTACTAAAGGTAGAGACTTTTACTTTACTGACCAAAGGTGGAAAAAAAACTAATACTTCATCAGATGCTTTTTTATATAAACGACAGCTCAGGTGCAAAAGCAGCATCACTAGGACAATTTAGTGGTCAGAATAGCGTTGGTAACGTGGTAAGAAAGAAAAGGAGAAGAGGCCTCTCTAGGGAAATTTCCCTCACCGCCATGGTACCCCCCTTTCCTCACACTCCATTTTCCCCTTCTGCGTGTGTCATGATTATTTGAAGGAAATGAAAACTCTTTTGCATAGTACAATAGCCTCGCCTCCATAACAGTGCAGCTAGGTGATGAAAGAGCAGTGAATGGAATGGCAACAGCTATTCTGCTTCCACATTTTCAGGGATATACAGCAGACAGACACACTTGGAAAGCATTTGAGCGGAATCTATCTAATTTGCACCGCCTTGCACCCTTAAAAACCCTCTCAAATCCCTAAGGATCCTTTGACATTTCTTTGGAAAAAGAAAACGAATTTCATAGAATCCATTTGTGCCAGCATAACGCAGAATGATTGAATGGGGAAATCATTATTATCTCCGCAGAAAAAATCTGGAATATGAATGAATGTGCATCATGAGGCGCAAGTAGTCCTTCTTGGCTAAATGTACATAACAGTCTGTACTACTGTATGAAAAGAGCAAAGCTATCAATGCCGCGCATTGCTAGGCTGCTATATTCCTCGTTGCATTAGAGCCTCCTTTTCTACATATTGTGCACACACATTCTGGAAAATCTCTCATAGTCAAAGAAGCATCTTCCATCCCCTCCTTCTTCTTTACCATGAAAGCAGCCTCCTTAGTCCTCACTAGCCAGCAACGAGAGTCTAGAAAGCAAGGACGCGATGTCATCGCCGTCGCGCCAATAATCGAATCATGTATTCAGCAAGAAATGATTTTCTGTTAGGCTAGAATCTCTTCTTTAGTATTATTCTGACTATAAGACTGTCGCAGGTGCGTCTTTTTTCTGGTTTTACTAGGGCATGGCAGCAGCAGCGGACATTAGCCCAATAATTTATGGTAGGTATAACCATGGTACATGGGTCATGTCAACTTGCTAAGTCCCCGCCATCAATTCTACAGGCTTTAGTGTAGCAACCTAGCTGCTAACGTGTTGACGTGTTCCCGGGATATGATGTTGAATCCACAGTACACTGAGACCTCGATATAGTAAAGTTTTCGGGTATAGGGTAGTCATAGCTGAACTAAATCAGCAGGTGGCGGTACTGTCTGAACTGAAGGCAAGGTTGTTCTGGCGGAATTGGCATTAGTAAATCTGGTCGATCAGCTGACACATCAGGTCGATGACGTCACTACTGATCAGCTGATGACTGCCCCTTATAGTCTTTACTAAACTAGCCTAGGTATTTCGAACTCTCAGTAAATAAAAACACCCGCTCGAAAACTCGACTATATCGAGGTCTCAGTGTATACATAGTAGGGTTTTTTTCTACGAACATTACATTAGACTTTGCTCCTTTGTTTTGACGCGTGCCAACATTCATTTTCGGAACAAAAATCCTCATTACTCATGTTACTAATGCCTTTTCAAGGGCCCTTTCTTTAATGTGTACCATTTTCTTTTTTGTGTTGATTTGATAAGAAAATAACGAAGGCTTCTTTTTTATTGAAATACAAAAAGTTGTTGGCTTCTGTGTCCTTGTACATTGTACATGTGTGGTCTATTCATGGTTAAATATGCAGTAAATTCAAACTGTTATGCATGTTATAACAGTTGGAAAGTCACACCATATAATCAAGGGGGAAACGTTATTTGCTTTCCAAATTGCTGTTGTCTAATGAGGCCACTGTAGTACTAGAGTGTATGTTATGTAGTATGTGCCTAGTAGTACATGGCCAGAGAACATGTCGACGTGTAATCATCCCCAGGACCAAGGGCGTTTCCATGTCCCACGTTGTTGAACATTGGGGCGTGGCTCTGACGTTAACGACAATACTATTTTCAACGTGGAAGTCACCGAGACCAGACAAGGTTTTTTCATAGTCAAAGGTTTGACTTTTTTTCAAATAAAAAAGACCAAAAAGACAAACCTTCGTGCTTCTTTGGAGTAAGGCTTACTCCAGTTTCACACATTGCCATTACAGTAGAACAGCAAGACCATAAATTCCCCTTTTGCGGCTTTGAACTACTTTTATCCTACCCATCCAAGCCTTTGCCACTGCCGAGTGACAAAAGAAACTATTAGGGAAGTCTTCATAGCTTTCCAAAAAAGACAGAAGAAGGCCATGAATACTTTCTCAGACTTGAAGAACCCCAAAATATGCAATATCATCAATGCAATGTCTTCATGAATTCACCAAACATTTGCTTTCTATTCCGGATATCAAAATTCAGGTAGAAATAGTATTAATTTTCACATTTTTTACAAAAGAGAAAGCTCCTTTTTTCTCGTCACGGAATCACACTTGTAATTGACATTTAGCCAACAAGCATTGTTGGGTAACCAATGTCACGCTAGCAAGTTGCCTAGTAGAGAGACTTGTTTGTGCATACATTTTACAGCCTAGCTCCTCTCTATGCCTTTCCAACTCATTGTGGTAATTGATGGAAAAAAGAGAAAGGGGGGAAAAAGAAGATGAAAACCAGCATGTGTAGGCTGCTTTGGCTAGCAGATGATAGCATAATGAGTGAGGAACAAGCAGCCAAGCGTCACACAGACAGTTGGACATCAAAGGGCCTCTTCATCATATGCATTCACTAGTGTGTTATATAGTATTCTACTCTCTCTATGATGAGTAGGAGTACTCTAAATACTTCTCTTCTATCTATCTAGCAGCAACACATATTTGTCTTTGATTTTGTTACTGTCTTGTCTCTCTCTTCTCCTCGTGGAATTGGAGACCATTTTTTCCAGTAACGATGATGAAAGCAAAGATGTAACCAAATAGTAATGAACAACATCAAGATGTCCATTTTTGCTAGTGGCAAGGCTATCTACAACATTTTCTTGCGTTAATTATGCGACACACACAATAATAATGCATTTTTTCGTATTGTACCAAGACCAAGTCTTACTGCTAGTAGTCCTGGCTTGACACCTGAATGACAAAGTAGACGACTGACGTGTTCTGTACTACTACTGTACCAACTTTCGTAATCAAACAAAGTTAAAGAAACTCTGACTTTCTCTCTAACCTCTTCTTCTTGCCGTGTCAAAGTCAATTTTACCACAGAGAAAAAAAAAGCTAACATTTGACCCACCTTTTGCTTCTTTCTAAAGGAATAAACCACGCCCGATCAATTATTATTTCAGGGCCAGAAGAGAGCAGGCATCACATCATTACCATCACTTTTTTTGCTCGAGACTCTCCTTTTTGGAGAGTAGCAGTAGCAATAGCAAAAGCAGCTCCCCCGCCAATGATTTATGATGTGAAGTATCTCGAGTCAGGCATAGAAAAAACTTCAAAACTGCCTTCTTTTTTAAGGCTAGAAAGCCATGGGAGGCTGCAGACTAGCATCAGTAGTAAATAGAGAAGAAAAACAAAGCTTTACTGTATTTTCAGATCGCCTTTTCAAGACAAAAATACAAACTTTCCTTCGTTCTTTTCTATGATCTATTTTAGGTATGGTATGGTGGCTTCAAGAAACTAGGAAGCCTCTAATGCGCTTAGAAAGGTTTTCTATTGACTTGTTGTTACCCTTCAATTCTCTTGGGAAAAAGAGGAGTAGAGGCCATGAAAAATGAAGGCCATAAATGACTTTGAGGCCGTATCATCATCAGCAGAAAGAAGGAAGTTTTTTATAGAGCTTAGAGGGCGTTTTTGACGATTGAAAGGGGGGCAAAATGCCAATCATTAAAAAGTCAAATGAAAAGTTGATCGACTACTGCGGCTGCTATACTGTGGAAAAAAGTTTTCCAATCGTGCCGATTGGCTACTTGGCTGTAGATCTTGGCATAAAATGGGAAGCTTTCACTGCTGTTGAAGCTACTGAAAAAAGTCCCAAGCTTGGACTTTTGTTGTATCATCATCTTGATGGACAATCTTGCTTATCTCGCAACAAATTTTTACGAGAGGGACGAACACAAACCAATTGAAAAGTTTTGCACTTTATGTGCACTGAAAGGACGAAGCTTCCAACGCAACTGACTCTGAAGCAGCTTCCTTCTTTTCCCTTCGAAGATCGTTAGTTTTTTACAGCAAGGCGTTGCAATTCTTCCTCGGCGAAGCACTGCATCACAACCTTTTGCAGATTGCTTGACTCTCTTTTTGTCTCAAAAGAAGCAACATTGACAAAGTCAAATGGATTAAAAAACCTACAAGTTAAAAATCGACGTAGGCTGGACGGCAGACCGGCAGAATTGGCATTTATGAATCAGGTCGATCAGCTAACTTCAGGAGACTTGGAATTTGAATTTTCCCGCCAAAATGCCACAAAAAATTGGGGGAAAATAGGGATCTAAAGTTTTTCTTTCAGAAAAACAGCAGCGGCAGCGATCACTTTTGTTTGTGACCGTATATCCATTACTAACTTCCGGAGACTTATCAGCGGTATTGGAATTTGAATTTTCCCACCAAAATGCCACAAAAAATTGGGAGAAAATAGGGATCTAAAGTTTTCTTTCAGAAAAACAGCAGCAGCAGCGATCACTTTTGTTTGTGACCGTATATCCATTGTGGTTGTTGCTGCTGGTTTTTTTCCAAGCCACTGCTTTTTCTCATCTCTTGGACTTTGTCGTTAGTAGTGATGGCAGTAGCGGTAGAGGAAAATAAATGGCCAGAGAGAGGATTTATTCCGACTAATCAACTGTTACGCTTAGTCCTACTCGTCCTCCCCCTACTACTCTCGACTACTATGTACTGAGGGATTCATTGCTTGATCAAAAGCAAGTGAGCCGAAGTTAATCACATTGTAGAGCTCTGATACTTTTGATCAGGAATTGCCATCTGCATCAGCAATGCCGAATCCTCATCACATTATTCTGTAGCTGCTAGCTGATGTCAAAGAAACCAGAGAACAAATATTGGAAACACCATCAGCAAAAGAATTTATTGTATGTAGTAGTAGTAACCAAGATTGCATTCTGCGAAAGAAACCAGCGTGAAATAGACTTTCTTTTACTTCAATGCATCCAGATTTTTGCTTTGCTTTTGAACAAAGTGTAGGAGGAAATTGTCCTAGAAAAAAAGTACCAAAGACTGGATTTTTTCTGCATATTCACTACTAGGAATAGAACCAGACAAAAAGAATCATTTTCTATTTCCGTTGATCGATCAAGAGGGAAGTGAAGAAAAATAGCCTGACTTATTCACCGTCAGCTTCTTCTCCCCTCATCTCACTTTACATACTACCAAGGAACTTGGCCGAGTGATGAGATGCGATGGCAAGTGGAATCAAAGGCCAGTCGAAGAAGAAGGCAACATGGCAAAGCTTTTGCAACGCGATTCTCCAGACCAAGATTGAGTGGTGTCTGTGGCTCAGCTCACACCCGAGTTGACAAAGCTTCCTCCCTTGAACATGCATACCTCTTCTAAGTCCAAATCTGTCCTTGAGATCTCCTCCTCGCCCAGCATTGAAATGATGTGATGACATTTTCCAGATCCAAATCCGATTTAGAAAGCAGTAGCAAAACAAAACTATCAGAGTCAGTCAGGGACAAAGCTCCCCTACTAAACACACAGACTACTGAGATGGCCTAAAAGCTGCATGTGATGGCATTGAAGCACAAAATCTGCTTCAGAAGAGAGGATCAGAGAGTAGGAAATAGCTTCATCCCTCTCAATTATTCATTGGAAAGAAAGAAGAAACCTTGGAGTAGTACTACTTTGTGTCGAGTTGTCCATGCCAAACCTCGGAAAAATTGATTCCCAAATAGCTACCTGACTACACACTAGTGCTCCTGCTCAGCAAAGGCTTGCAAGATGCTAGTAGCTTCAGCTCTTGGCCTTTGATCCTTAAGTGAATTTCTCCTGGTGGGCTCCTTGACTACTCCTGCTACTGGATCTAAGCAAGCAGAAAAAAGCTTTGACCCTCTGAGAATCATCCTAAGCAACGTGCAGTGGAAAACTTTTCCCCATATTTCCTTGCTTCCTCTACACTCCTTTTGAAAGAGATGTGTAGCCCAAACTTTAGCACGTCACCAGTAAAAAGAAAGAAAGAAGAACTTGAAGAATGAGAACTCAGCTGCTCCTGGCAAAGAAGAAAGAGAGTAGTAGTAGTTAGAGATATGACAAATTCTTCAAGAGTTGCGCTGATGCTTTTGCTACTGCAGTAGTCTACCAGAGGTTTCTTCTTCTCAACTTACAAAGCCACCGCAAGGTTGTTCTCGACTACTTCCCTTTCCTCGCGAGAGAGGCTTTCACTCTAGCAAACCTTGTAAAATTCATAACTCAACAAAACATGGAGAGCGAGCGAAGCGAGCGAGCCCCCCAAAGAACTTTGCCTTTCTTCCGCCGAATTTCAAATCTTTTTGGACTTTGAAGGAAGTATAAAAAAAGACTTTCTATTCTGCTACTACAGCGCGACAAAATCAAAGTTCAAATGGTTCTTCCGTCTTCCCCAAGTTTCCAGTAGCAAAGTTCAAGTTTGTAGTTTGTTTACCGTCTTCTCTCCCTCTTAGGGCATGTATAGAAAAGATAGAAGAGCGAGACGGGAAACTTTTACAGATAATCCCGAGAAATGGGTGAAGCCTTGTTTTCTAGCGCGCCATAACACCCATAAAGAAACGCGCGTTGAGAAAGTTGATACTAAATATGCGTGACATCGATGCCTTCTCAAGACTCCCATGGGACTTATGTGAAATTGACTTACTATTTTATGTCCTTTTTCTTCTTAGATCCATTGTTTTTAGAAGCACATGATATCTCTCAATCACTTATTAGAATCCGATGACGTCTGACTTGTGCCCAATCCGCTCAGAAACTGGCGCGATGACGTGAGAATCGCGATTTGGCGCTCCTTCCAGCTAAGATTCTCCTTCCCACGCGACTATGTATGTACTACCAAGAGAGACCCTTCGAAGCTCTCTCGAGGAGAGTGTTGCTTTCTAACTCAACTTCTACGGCCAAAGGTGGCTCGAAAGCCGGCTGAAGCAGTAGTAGCAAGAAGCAAGGGGTCTTTTGCCAAACAAGGCCTAACTTGAGGAAGACTAATAACAGAAATATTAAGCCTTTTTTGCTGACCTCATTGTATTGACTTTAGTACCACAGTAACTATGACGGTAGGGTAGTAGTCAGTCTCTTGTCTACAATAATCAGCGGGAAAGTTGGTAAACGACTCATCATGTCAGAAAAACTTTCCCTTTTGTCTCTGTTTGCCATTTTTTCTTTGGCCTCTACCTCCGGAATTTGGAGATCAACCTGTCATTGTCCATGATGAATTGACTATTTTTTCTACTTTGGATCAAGGTGCATGCCAAGCTATGAAAATTGAGGATTTGATGCTAATACTCAATCAAGAAACGCTGGGCTCGCGCTTCTTTGCAGCTTTTCAATCGATTTTCTGATCGATTGACTAACAACAGAGCTTTTTAATTTTCTGTTCAAGCAAGAAATTCAATTACTGTTTATAAGTGTTTATATCTGCTCTCTTGACTTTCCTCATAATACGTAATGTAATACGTACTATGAAGTGTATTTTTGATGAAAAACTCCTTTGGAATATTTGGTTTCTTTGGTGACCATCATCAAGAATGGATCAACAATCCTCCCCCATAACGTCTCCATAACCGTAAAAAAGTATAAAAGTACAACACCCGTTGCTCAAGCTCAGGATTGTCTGTAAAAAACGCCACATTTTTATGGATTATCTGCCTCCTCTCCTTGTCGTCCCCCTCTCTACCATTTACTGGTTTGACTGTCATCGCAAATTGCCATCCATTTGCCACGGTAGTACTATGTGTGTCTGGAAAGTCTCTACTGACCAAGCAAGACCAGAACTATTAGCATCAATGGTATGGATTACACTCCGCAGCAACGCAACGCCTCCCTCACACCATGAATTACAATGGAACCGATCAAGCAAGAAAATTGGCCTTCAAACATCACGATTCACGAAGCTAAGCAACTACAATATGCATGCACCACACATGTCATCATCATCATTGCTGAGACTCTGCACTGCCAATGACATCACAAAAGATCATGTCTGTCAAGGCCTGCTAGGGATAATTTTCAACCTTACCCAAGGTTGACAGCTCGGTGATGGATACGACCATTCATCCGTGCTTACTACAATACACTCAAGAAAGAGTGTTTCCATAACGCCATCTAACCACTTTTTGGTAAAGGTTATATACTACAGGGTGTCCTTACATGATTCGGATAGGAACAACAAAATGACAAAATGACAAAATACGAAAATAATCGTGAATCTTTGTTTACATTCTGACTAAGCAGTACAGATGTCCCTTCAATTTGAAGAATTTTTCACAAAAATCTTTCAAAATTGCAAAATACGAAAAATCCGTGAAAGTTTGTTTACATTCTGGCTAAGCAGATGTCCCTTCAATTTGACGAAATATTTTTAAGACTGTGAGGTTGAAAATAGAACCGCAGAATTAGGACTTTTATGGGAAGAACCAGGATCATAAAAGGTTAAATGAAAAGAGAGAAGGGGAGAGCAAGGCGACATTGTGCAGTAGTGCGCGTAACGAAACAAATGTGAAAACTAAAAGGATGATGCTCAGGGCTCTAGTCCCCAGGGAGGATGACGATTATTTTAGTGCTTTTACTGCTACAGTGAAACTCCCCATCCAACTAGGAACTTAGGCCTAATCCAACGAATTATGCTCTCTCACACATTATTACAGAGACTCCCCTTTTCCGGAACAGTAAAGCAGCGTCTGTTTTAGCCAAGAATTTCGTTTGTCATTTCACTACTTTTGTCACCCCCTTCTACAAAGCTGCGCCAATGAGATGTCCAACCATAAAACAGTCCTTTCGGACTTCAAATAATCTTGTCCATTGTGAGGATTTGAGACGGATTTACTATCCGATTCTTGCCAAGACATTAAGAGAAGGACAATGTTCTCTAGATCCTACCAACTGTAGTACTACCTTCTTCTTCCACAGTGAAATTGAAAATTAGGAATGTATTCAATGATGCTGGCTACTGACCCAACGAAGAAAGAAAGAAGAAGAGAAAGCAGCCAGCCCCCCGTAAAAACGATGGAGACTACGACGGTGAAATTAGTGAGCGTGTACAACGGCTTCCTCCAACTACGAGTCTCCCTGCCAAGACGACTGTCGCTACTGATGCCCAAGGTTTTTGTACCTAAAGGTTGGACTTTTTTCCAAGCTTTAAATTACTTGGAATTTGGATGAATTTTTAACTATTTAGAAAGCTACAATTCCAGACATTCAATAAGCAAAAATTGTGCAAAGTTAAGATCAAACCTTGTCTCGGTGAAACCTTATTTAGTGATGCCCAATGCCAAATCCGACTTCTACAACTACGGCGGGGCTCAGACGATAAAAAAAGGTTTTATTGTCACGTGGTCAAAATCGCCAATATATCTCGTCTTCTTTGTCGTCGTCGATCTTTGTAATACCTCAAGAGAAGATCCTTTTGGTAATTACAGAGAAGCAGATCTTACAAAACTTTTCCTGTCTACCTCACCACCTTTGGTAATTGATTTTTTTTTGTGCACCACTACTTTCGACGAAAAAAAACTTGTGTCAAAACTCTTTAGTCTGAGTGCTTTCACTTTTGATCATAATGAAAAACGAGATTCCTGAATTTGTCAGAGGAACCACTTGATTAATTTCAGTTGACTTATTTTCTTTTGGTGGATTTTTTGTCTTCTAAAATTTTCTTCTGCAGAAGCAGTAGTAGCACTTTAGGGCGTCACTTCCAAGCTTCTTCTTCTTTCTAGTGTGCATAATGGAATCTTTTTACATTCACATATCCTAGTCAGCAGTGAATAAAAGAGATGATTGTGCGGCTTTCTACATGGGGAAATCTTCAAATGGCACTTCCACTGGAATTTCAAAAGACAAAAATAGACATTGTCACAATTGAAAAAGAAATGAACATTGGAGTCATTTCCTTTTGGTTTTTAATTAACTTCAAAAGCTTTGAATGTTACTTTACATGAGAACCTCTCACTACAAATTGAAAAGGTAGAAAACCTTTCCTCTGCTGCAATTTTCAAATACATAGTAGAAATGGAATCGGCCTTTCTTTATTGCTTAATATCTTTTCCAGGTTATTGAGGCATTTTGGGGGTCCAAAAAGGCATTGAATTCGTCCCCAGTGCTGCTGCATTTTTGTGCAAAAATTAGTAGTGCTAAGCAGAACTACGAAGACTTACTCTAGGCTTGGCACTAATGGTATTAGAGGATTTGCACACTCAAGCGTAGTAACTAGAGCTTCTTCTTCTCTCAGGCTTGAAAATGTAGTCCTCATCCTTTGTCGTAGTAGTTCACTTCTAAACTCAATTCTACTTTAGAGAAAATCTGGAGTAACCAGAAAGCGAAAGATGCGATGCGCGCGATACGATCATAGCACATATCCCAGCAGCCAGGGAGAAGACGTACGAAGAAGAAGAAGCAGAGCAGAGGATGCATCATAACTGTAAAAGCTTTATGGAGAGAAAGTAATGACATTGTGTTAACTTTCCAGCCGTACTTTCAAACAGTCCAACAAACCATCCTACAAAAGTCAAAAATCAAAGTAAAAATGTTGAAAATGTGGATTTTATCAAAAGGAATTCTCTGGTCCGGAAAGGAAAACAGAATCCGGAATAAAACCAAAAATAAAAAATCAAGACTAAAAATTCTTTCCAGTGTATGACCGCGAGTATTTCTTTTAATTCTTTGGAATTCTACATAGAAATGTTTTGAAATTCTAAAAATTATTGAAAATATCACAATGGAAAACTTTTTTGAATTCATATAAGACTTATCTA
>LT727945.1:386278-436582 GCA_900157175.1 Oithona nana
CTCTAATTTTTTGTTTGTTTAGTTATCATCGAAAAAATAAAGTTCTAAGAAATTGTTGATTTTCATATGTCATAGTTGACATTTGATAACTGCAACTATTGCCTTAGCAACGAAGGATATACGATATACAAAGTTTGTAAAGTCACGAATTCACGACTTCGTAACATAAACTTGACATATACGATGTACTACATCATAAATTAGGATGCTAGATGAAACTGTATTTTTCTTACCGACTGTAAGCCTTTGCATCTGATATCTTTGCAATTACTGAAGATGACTTCTGACAAAGTTGGTTCAACCTCTAAGATTTTGTGTCGTATTTCTTCTTCTGTATACTTTTGACTTTTTCTATTTTTGTAATCAAACACTAAATCTTTCTTATTCAGCACTAGAATATGAGGTTTTCCACCAGTGATGTCATGTCTGAAATTCTTGTTTCTTCCACTGAACGGAATCCTAGCATCGTGCACTTCAATAACACAATCAGTCTTGAGCAACACTTGTCTCATTTGTCGGAGTCCTTTCACCATATGACCAGGAAACCACTGGATTTTCTGTTTGTCTCCTCTGAATGTATAAGATTGGCGGAAGTTTTGCACTGCCATCTTTGTCCATTTTTGCTGCTTTGACATATTTTCTTTGACGAATTTTTGTTGATAATTTGATGTTTAGAGAAAGGTTGCGAGATTCGCCAAATATATTCCGTTAAGAAGGTTGCGAGTAGAGTAGCGAGATCGGAATTTTCTTCGAGGTAAGGGATCGATTCTCAGCTTTCGGCCGTATCAGTCAGCAAGGAATCCGGCCGTTCTGGCTTGCTCTCATTTATTTCCTCTTGCTGCACTGGTGCGTGGTGCACAGCTCAGCTCAGCTCAGGGAGCAGCTGTTCAAGGCTGGCCCAGCACTCAGCAGTCGTTAGAAGTCTCGCGTTTATTTATCATTTCGCGGAACATCATCATCGGCGGCCTCTCCGATCATCCCCCAATTTAAGTGAGGTGGTTGGCGAGCTCCGGCTACCCGTCCACCATGGACGTCTTCCTCATGATCAGGCGCAAGAAGTCCACCTTCTTCTTGGACGCCAAGGAAAACACCACGGTTCAAGAACTCAAACGTATGATCGAAGGCATCACGAAAAAACCGCCGGGAGAACAGAGGCTGTTTAACAAAGAGGATGCGGTAATGACCTCATTTTTTGCATATTCTTTGTGAGGCCATTTTGATCAGAAAAACGCTCACCTGGCGATTTCAATTATTTTTCTGCCATTTGAGCAATTTTGGATGAACCTTGAAATGCGGTTGAGATCGTGATTAGTTAGGAGACTGGAAAACCCCAAAGAAATTCTTCAAAGTTGATTTACCGTTTGTTTACAAAATGTAGTGACGCAGCTCATTTCCCGAGAATTTTTTAATCAGAGTCTCATTTACTATTCCTTCGTTGTTACAGATAATGGAAGAAGATAAAACTTTGGCAGATTATGGATTAACTTCAAGCTTGGCCAAGGCCCAATCTCCAGCAGAAGTAGGCCTTGCCTTTTCTGACGGTGGTGTTTTTGAGGAATTGGAAAAGACGCCCTACTCATCTCCCCCTGAATTACCGGACGTAATGAAACCTGGGCAAGAAGCCTCGACACAAGAAACTACCACCGCTTGATGAGAACATCTTAAAGTCAATTTTTAAAAAGGACTACAGCAAGGTCTTATGAAAAAAGAAGCCTCATCAATTTTCAGACAAAACTCTCATTTTTCTTGAAGGAAATAGCATCATCCACAAGTTTTTTTTTAATAAAAATGAAAATAAAAAACTAAAAATAAAAGGCTAACAAAACGACAAAAGTTTCCTCAATTTAACATTTGCCTCCGATTCACGATAGAATCGCAATTTTGTCTTCTTACTCCAAATTTTGTGCCATTTAGTACTGGTCTATAGTCAATGAAATCTAGGTGCCTATATGAAGGATCTTTAAAGAAAATCGTATATTTGAATCTGACATTTGTTGATATATAGTAATTTCGTAGATGTTACAAATATGTCAGCCGTCTCCTCGTCTTTTTGATACGTTCCGACCGTAATTCTGGAATTTCTGACAGTTTCTTCTAAAATTTCTTCAGTCACGTCAATGGGTAAAATGATCAATTCGTACTTTTCAAGGTCTAAATTCAACACATGTAGAATGACAAAGGAGTCACTCATTTTTACATCACATATTTGTGTATTTGATTTCAGTAGTCTTCGCATATCCAATTTGGGCATTTTAGAGATCAATTCTCCTTTTCCAGAGTCTGGATGAGTACTCAATTCATAAATAGTCTGAATATAAGGGTTTTCCGTAAAAGTTGCCAACCTATTCTCGAAGACACTCAAAAAAGTGAAAATAGGTTCAAACATTTCTGTCTGTCCCGGATAAGATTGGGTCAAGTCCAGCTTGAACAAAGGACAAACTTCTTCGGCGTTCCAAGCAAAAAGGCATCGTCGATTTAGCAATCCATAGACTTTGTCTTGGCTTACAACCACCCTTTCAAACCGTTGAAAAGGACAAAAAGATGGAATTGGTTGCAAAATCTTGTGCGTATTATTGTCAACGTTCCAGACACAAATTGCAGGAGTATGATCTTCAACCATTTTTCCGGGCACTGCCAAGTATTTCCCATCGCCTGCCAATTCTCCTTTTGGAAGTCTCATTTCATCAATGAGTGTTAAAGATGCTTTCAAATTATACGACGAGATATCATGGACTTCAACTGTATTGTTGAATAAATTGAACACATAAATGTCCCCTCCAAATAGTCGTAGTAAATGAAATGGTCCCCATGGTTCGGTAAGATGTGTCCAAAGTTCATTGAGACCATTTTCAAGATCATAAGCTGCTAACAATTGAAGTGGTTTTTCGTCACCTCCTCCTTGGATATATAAAAATACTGCAGTGTTGTTGGCAACCAAAATGGAGCTTCTGCTGACTTGTGAACCATATGTGTCTGGATTTACTCGTAAGTTTAACTTGACATTTTCACGTGTCTTTACAAGTGTTGCTCCTTGACTTCTCAAATCGTAAGAAGCCAATCTCCAGGAATTTTGTCCAAGTCTTTCCATTTCTACTAAATAGTTACAGTCATATCCAAGGGTAATGTTTGTAAGATCTCTGACATGACACTTAAATCGACCATTTGTCCAATTGTTTTTAACTCGAATATGCTGAATGTAATTGATTTTTTCACTACTTCCTGTGATGTTTTCATTTTTTGAAACAGTTGCAGCGTATTGGGAAATATCGGATGCCTTGATCAAATTGCCACGCATGAAAAGTCCAGACCATAAGAAATCACTTTGAAGTACCTTACTAAATCTTTGACAAGTGTGACTGAGATTGATGATATCTTTTCCAGGCATGAATTTGGTCAAATGCAAAAGTAATTCTTCTGGTAATGTTTGTAACGAAGCCATTTGAAACTGCAATAGAAAATAGCATTTTTTTGTGTTAATTTTTATAATGCATTAGCAGAAGAGAAATATTGATTGGTTTTTTCTAAAAAGCATAAAATACAATGAGATTTGATAGTCGTAAAGGATATGATTTTTGATGAGATGATGGCACGAATATTTTTCTGCTTCAGACTTTTGTGACTTCTTTTTTACTATTCTTCTTGATTTGGGGCACGATGACATCCGGATCTCTTTCCAATTTCTTTGGTTTGGTTTTGGGGGCATCTTTGCAATCACACCACGGAGTCACTTTGATATCACACTGTAAAACCACATTTAATAGCGTGTAAGGAATATTGTCTACACAATTCTGGTACGTTCGTCCCATCTTGTAGTGCATTGAATGCAATCCCGTTTCTCGATCACGTTTTCGCGTTACTTCATGTTGATTGTAGCATTTGATCATGTCTCTCTTACGTATACGAGCCGAATGGAAATGCTTAAAAGTTCCCTCTTTTCCCGTGGTGATATTGGCCGGTCTTTGTATTGATAAATTAGCGTCTAATAAACGTCGATGGAATTCATCATCTTCGAGGCCCCAGCCCCAATAGTTATTGCTCATACCATTGACTAGATTGAAGTGTTGACGAGTAATCAGTAATATTCCGCCTAAGAATGAAGGATAATCGTATTTGGGATGCAATCCAGGAGCTGCGATATGAAATGGACCCTTGTCTGGATAAGCATATGGCAGATGTGGATTCATTGGCACCAAATCCACATCATGTAAAGCCACATAATCGCAATTAGGACTATTGAATTTTCGTAATGTTTCTTCACTTTGCTCAAATCCCACATTGATTAGTGTAGCTCGATTAAAGCGTAAAGTGTCAACCTGGTTGATGACAAATATAGCATGGGCAATGGATTGATGATTGAGGAATTCGCTGATAGTAGGAACAAATTCGTTGAGCTCTTCAAAACGATCACGAAATGGGATTATTATGCAAAGGAAATGTTCATTGTCACTTGGTGGGCTAGCTATAACGTTAGCCAGGGACCCAGGAGGAACCCTGGAAAATCTGCAAGTGTTTTCTTCGAGTGGAAATAGTGCTAGGACCAGACCCATGACCAGACAAATGGCCAGTCCTATGCAGGACAGCCGGAAGAACACCATAATATTTCTTCGTAGTAAATTCATGATTTTCTTGGCTTGAGAAATGCATTTGTGACTACTTCTCTGTGACAACAATCATGAAATATTACATAGTTTTAGATCAGCTGTATTCTTCGTTGCAAATTGATACTTCTTTAATTTTGACAACTCCTCTGATAGACAAAAACACTATAGTCGACTTGGTTAATTGGGCTTTGACACAAAGCTTGAAATTCTGTTCATTTCTCAAATAAAGTGACGAAAACTCATTCGAAATTTTCAGATTCACTTCGTTTTCATAAAAAATTCGTCAAAATTTTACTGTTTATCAATAATCTCAGCAATGTTTAGCAAGATGCTCAGCCTTTAATTTTTCTGTCAAATTTTACTGAGTCAAACATTGTTTACTAATTTTCAGGCAAACTATTGAAAAGTGTTCATAAAAATTTTAAATTCTCAATTTTTTCCACTTTTTCATATTCTAATGTTTTGTTTCAATTATCTTAAGCATCAATTCTATCAATACTTTAGTTAGTTCGACAATGAGAAGAAATAAATAGACTTATCTAAGGAGACGGATCGACTTTCGATCCATCATTATCCGAAATCAGAATTCTTAGCAAGTTAGCCGGTTTGCCTGATTTAGACTGCTACCCACGCGCAGACTGTAAAACTTTTTCCTTGGACAAAAAGTCACCAATTCCTTTGAACAAACATGGGCGTTGACATTGAAACTATGACCCCCGGAGATGGCTCCACCTTCCCCAAGAACGGCCAAAAGATCACTTGCCACTACGTCCTCACTTTGACCAACGGCAAGAAGATTGACTCCTCGAGAGACAGGGGAAAGCCTTTTGAATTCAACATTGGCCGTGGAGAAGTAAGTTTGGCAGAATTACATTCCATTGAACATCTTATTTGATGCATTTGCTTCAGGTCATTGCCGGATGGGAGAATGGACTGTCCCAAATGTCTGTAGGCCAAAGAGCAAAATTGACCATTTCACCTGTAAGTTTTTCCTTTATTGGCTTGACCAAGTTTTCATTAAATATTTGATATTTTTAGGACATGGGATACGGTTCAAAGGGCGTGCCTGGATGCATTCCACCCAACTCTGTACTGGTATTCGACGTCGAACTCATCAAGGTCAAGTAATTGGCCAGCCTGTAATGGAGGCTTGCAGCTCGTCTGATTTTCTTTTGGAACCATTTACTACTGCAGCACAACTCTCCCTTTTTACATTGCTTTCATTGCACGTCTCTGTATATTTCAGTAGCGAATTGATTACATTAATCCTAAACTCCATTTCATGGTCTCAGCTACTTTGTCAATAAAGATTTCTGAAGCCTCCACCTAAATATTGAAGTTCAATTTATTGCGGTACATTTTCATCGTTACAAAAAGGTTCTTTCACGTTTGGCTCGTACGGCTATTTTAGCTTCTTTTCTACCCGGTGCCTTCAGGAACCATCGGTGCTTGGCTGTCCAAGTTAGTCTCATCAAATCTCTTCTGGCAAACCTTTCATGTTTAAAATGATATAATTCCTTCATGTCATCGACAGCTTGAACTTTCATCCTGAAATGGGAATTTTCTGGTCAGATCAGAAAGTATGAAAATGTCATCGTTTCTTACGTCGTTTCTGTAGGAATCTCTCTGGGTACTGCTTGTGTCAATTCGTAAGGAAACTTTGGTTCAGGATGCCAACATACGACAATGGAGCCATCTTCGTTTGTCACAACTTTCTCATCCCTGTATGAAGTACCACTACGTAAGCCACGCTGACATATTGGATTCAAGGCTTGTGAACGAAGCAAAAAACGCTGAACTGTCTGAATGAACATTTCAATTTCACACAATTTTTTGAGCTCTTCTTTTCGCACAGCGTTATTTTGTTTACAAACATAGAAAGAAATCGCCAAAAACATTCTATAAAAAAGCCAGTTATGGTTCCTTTATTTAGCACAAAATCCGGATTGTTACAAATGGTACAATGCCATGGCCAAGACAAGTTTAACGTTATCCAAACGTAATCTCAATTTTTCTGCTGGTCTCCTCAACATATTTTTGACTATGATTGGTGAATGTTCTCCGATCCATTGACTTTTTCTCGAATCCCATAGCTTGACGGTGAGTTTCGTTTGCTCGTCTAGAACATTATGGACCAACATCATCGTTCCTTCGTTCAAGTAGTGAATCTTTTTAGACATAAATGGTTTCAACGATGTCCAGGTTTCAACTTGATCGTTTTGCTCCAAGTCCAAGTGCACCACTGGTCTCACGGGTTCGTCTTTGCTGACGAGATATTGCAAGAAAATGCTGAGGACTCCATAAGGTCTGGATTCTAAAATGGCTGTTTTCCTTTCGTTTGTCAATGGCAAAGATTCAAAGTACAGCTTGATTTGACCTTCAGAGTTTTCAAAACTGTACCAATCATTGATCATGTGCAAATTAGCGATCCGAGATAAATCTTCTTCAACCCTGCCAACTTCTTTGCCTCGAGCATCAGTGACTTCAATGATGACTTTCTGTTCATAGATGTGCTGGACGGGAAATATAGACACGAAATCCCAGATTTCATCTTCTGCGTTGAATTGACCCTGATTGAACAACTCGCCTAACATTACTTTGATGTTGACTTTCTTGGCCGGATTCGTCGAGATAAAGTTTTTGCAATCTTGAAGACATGATTTTTCGATTTGAAAGTTCTTGCCTTGAATCACCGTCAATTTCAAAATGATCAATGGTTCCAGCATCAAGTATCGTGCATTGGCATGTTTCCTAAGACAATCCGGGGGTACATATTTTGACAGAAAATCCAGAACTTTTGGATGCAAGCTGAACGGAATGATCAACATTCTTGGCAAAATAACTCGCTTGGTGAGCCGATTGTTGAGCATATCCAGGATAAGTTCATCAAAACCATCGATGTCAGCAATGCCGGCTAAATGTTTCAAGTCCCAATCATAATCCGGAGCCTCTACAAAAGCCAAATGCATTCCGGATGCGAAGGGGATTTGCCAGTGCCAATCTTTCAAAACCAATCGAATTTTGGCTTTGCGCACAATAATGTTTTCCAAAGTCATTGGAAATTGTAAGTGTTTGGTGGCAAAAATGATCCGGAAAAATGCATTGCTGTCAAAGGTCAACTCAAAAGAAAAGAACAAATCATTGTTCAAGGACCAGGATTCGATTTTCTTGATTTGTGGAGTTTGATCTCCAATGTAGCAAGTATCCAAAATGACATCCTTCCATAGATTTCGGAATGGCATATCCATTAACTCATTCTTGACCAATGGCCAAAGGTACTTGATGAGATTTTCTTCGGCATATTCGCGGTAATTGAGCCAAATTGTTTGAATTGCCTTGTTCATCCAATTAAAGGAATCTTGAGAATTTTCTATTTTTTCGTCGTTTTCATTAGATTGCGCTTTGACATTGTCACCCGTAGAATTTTTGTCTTGGTCTAAAATCCAGACGTAAACGGTGGTCAAAATTGAAATAACCAGTAAGGTCAATGCATGATCAAAGAAACTGAAGCAATTGGAAACGATGATAATGGCAAATAGTTTGAAAAACGTCAAAATCAATGGAATCCGTTCCGCCGTAAAATAATTCATTTTGACTTTTGTTATTTTCACGAAAAAAACATCGATTGCATTTTCACGTAAAATCGCGGCGGAAACAATTGATGACACATAAGTTTCGTGATTTGAATGTCAAGTATTCCGCTTACAAATCATACGATTGCATGCACGATCTAAAAATGTACCTAATCACCATTTTTGCTATATATTTAATTTTGCTATGCAAGCATATTTTATGTTTCAACTTGCCAGCCGGCAAATTACCCCTTACTTAACAATTTAGGGTCTATCTAGTGACAGGTAAGTCGACCCCCAAAATCAAGTTGTCTTTGAGGTGTTCTTTTTACGAGAGGAGGGCCAAGAAGTGGAGGAGCGCTCTTGTCTGATATTTCCAGACGTCTAGGGTTTAAAGATAGAGAAGAAGAGGGGAGGACCATTTGGCTAAATCCCCACCCAGGGTCCGCCCAGTCCAGCCCCTACGCTTAACCCTTTGCTGCTCGACTCGAAAAGTGACCTTGGTATTTACGAACAAAGGGCAAGGCCATTTTCCAGTTTTTTGATGATGTTTTGCAAATCTTTGCTAATCGTTTTGTTTTTCCCCTACGTTACTTTAGTATCTATTTTGTATGAACTTGAGGTGTTCTCGACGATCGCGATCATAGCAACAGTTTGCTGTCACAAGGAAACGAGAGGACCAAGCCGGCCTTGATATTAAGAGAGCAAGGCCTTATGCGCCTAGCCGACAGGAGGAGCCTCAAGGTCAAGGCCTCTCAAGGGCACATAGTAAGGTCACGTCAGATATATAAGTAAAGGCCATTTGATGATGAAGGTCATTTGCCTTTCCTTTTTTGTTTAAAAAAGCGGTGGCAATGAGTCATTTGATGATGCGTTTCAAGGCCAAGTTTTGATAAGGACATAGCGTCGTCGTTGTTGTAGTAGTTCTAGTTGGTGATATCAATTGTTGCTCTTCTGTCAGCTGAGAGTGTACGAAAGTACCACATAGAGGAAGACATGCCGACCTCGCTTTTGTGGAGGTTCTTTAAGAAAAAGTCATTGAAGTCATAAATCTATGTTTTTTAAAAGCCAAAGCCAATGTATACATACTATGGATTACAAGAGTGGTTGACAAGATTTATGTTTTGGCTTGACTCTTTGACTTTGTCGCTCTTGGATACGTCCTCGGAGGAGTCCACCTTTGCGCGCCACTTTTTCTTCTTCTCTCAAACACTGCAGCATGCAGGCGGAATGAAGCAACGACGTCGTTGACTCGAAGGCAACAGAGGCAGCGCTTCTATCATCGGCAGCAGCGACCCTGGACAACATGGAATCGTCCATATGAAGCAACATCTCCTTCTTCCTTCGACGACGATCCGATAAGCTATGGCATTGAGAATCAGTCACTACTCTACCTTCGATATTTTATATACCGTCAAACGTCGCAGCATCGCGCATCCTTTTACAGAATTCATTCATTCGTGAATTGAATGAGTGCTTGAAATGTAACGACCTTTGAAGAGATAAATGGCGCTGTAGACTGCACTTAGTCAATGCATTATATGCCGAGTTGAAATGAAGTTGCTGATATGTGGATCATTAAAAAGGAGATTTGGTCAGGTCTCCGTTGTCGTCATTTTATTGCTACCCTAACGGCCGAAAATGACATGCGACTGAAAGTAGGTCCAAGATAAAACTCAAAAGCTATGCCAAGGTAAAACAAAAATCAATGATATGAATAGGGGGCTTAAAAATGAGGCCATTGACCTCACTTTGCCGTAAGTGTTGCATTTGTTAATAAGTAGGTCAAGTAAGCGAGACTACGCGCCGCGTTGTTGAGGCCGTCGAGTGACGTCACCGCAGCGGCCGCTTCTTCGTTGTCTTCTCTGATTGTGTGACCTGGATTTTCTAAGAACAATTTTGAGGCGCAAGGCCATTGGGTCTTCAGCTGCAAAAGGCTCCTTCTTCTCTCCTTCTTTGCTAGCAGCCTCGGTAGTGTATGTCCTTGGGTTCGTCTATCTACGATTTTCCCCCAATAGGCAATGTGGCGCGAGACCTACTTTTGCAGGTCCCCCTTTCCTGTGCGAAAGTTCCCTCCCCAAGATCTGCCATCTCACTACATAGCCCCCTCCAATGCTCGCAAGATAAATCCCCCTTTTTTTCATCGCTCTACGTCATGATGTTTGCTTATCCAGGCCGTGGTAAAGGAGGAGGACAAAGACTCGTATACCTTTTTTGGGGAACCACTCCAACCTCCGAATTTTTCAAATTTGTAGTTCGCTATTTATTTCAACCTTGTTTATCTTTGAAAAAACGAAGGTACCTTCGGAATACTAAACGAATGTAAAGACAAGACGAATGTAAAAAAAACGGGATTGATGACATTTTGATGGATGTGGCCTCCTTTACTTCAAACCATAATTTCTGGTTTTAGCTTTGTCGTCGAGCTTTGGCCTCAATGAAGCAACAATGTGTGCCGCCGCTGATAAGAGACTTTTGTGGCACGAGGTCGCTACCGACCTCCTTCTTTCTTCCTTGCCATCTCTAGGAAAAGGTCACTAAGCAGCAAGACTTGCCGGGGGAGGAGAAGAAGGTCACGCCCCCCTCCTGGACGAGTCCATCTTTTGGCAATGCCGAAAAGAGGAGCTGCAGGAGGAGGAGCGGCGCTTGAGAAGAAGAAGCGGCAGCGCTGTTCTACTTCTCTCCCCTACTAGCCTCGACGAGTCGAATGTGGCGCATGTCCTCGTTTCCCAAATTGTAGCCTCCATTATTACCCTCGTCGAGGCTTGCCAAGGAGCTTGGCGGGGGGGACCACGCGTCGCCGCCGCTGTTGTTATACAATTGCAAACAGAGAAGAGAGCATAAGGACATCTTATCTGCGAGTGCGAATCCGTGATTCCCACTTTGACTTTCTCATTTTTCATGGGTTTCAGATCTGATGAAATGATAGATACTAGACAGTGAATTTGCAAATTTTTGTTCAAATAAAGAGTTACCTACTTATTTTTCGCGAGCTAGCCTTTGTTGCTACATACTGCTGCCGTCTCTTCCATTGCCTGCGAGGAGCTGCGAAGAAGGAGAGGCTAGCACACATGAGAGGCTCTAGCAAGTAGCAGTCACAGCAGGAGGGATTGACGTGTGAGAAGAAGAAAAAGTAAGCGAGTAGTGCCTTGCTCTAGCTGCCTTGCAAAGGCTGCGCAAAAGGCTGGAGCGCCGAGTTGTGCGCAAGCAAGGGTTCTCGCTCCCCTCCATCAACGACCTTGGCGTCGTCGCCAAAGAGGCCGTCCCTCGTCTCCCCTACCGAAAACGTCCTTCAACCAGCCTCAACCCCTCCGAAAAAGCGTGGGGGCCCAAGAATTGGGCGCAAGGCCCTTTTCCCATAAAAAATCTGCGGAGCCACAGTAGTAGTAGAAAGCAGTCGTAGGTAGCAACACGTTTTGTGCCGCCGCCGTAGCTAGGGCAGTGACCTCGACACGCTAAAGAAAGAGGTCATGGGATGCAGTAGCAGCAGTTTCTCTGTTGGGCTTGCCAGTGGAAATCTCGAGGCCGCCGCCGCCGGTAGCAGCCGGCCTCGTTCGACTTTTGAGGTTCTTACAGAGAGGCTCCTCTGATCAATGATTTGAAGGTTACAGACTCTTTGTGTTCTAAGGAGAGTGACCTCACTATACAACAGCGGATGCGCAAGAGGCTGGCGAGTTTCAGCTTCTTCTTTGCCAGCGAATTTTCAAGGATTTGCTTGCAAAAAAGGCCAAGGACATGTTGCGCTTTTTTTAGCAGCCAGGAGGAGAAGGAGAAAGAGGACAAGGAGGACCACTAAAATAAGCTTCAAGGATGATGCTCTGCTACCTTTCTAAGTTTCACATCACGATGATGCGCATGCGAGTGGATTTCAAAATGGTTGACTTACTAATCCCGAATTGAAATGCATTATTATTCAAATGTTCTGTGGATGGCAAGCCAAATTCTAAATTGATTTTTGCAATTCGATTTGCATCATTGCTACTCAAATGTATGCTAATTAGCGTAGTCTTATTTTTCATGGGGGAAACGAGAAGATTTCAATAAAGGTAAAGAAGAGAAGTCGTCGTGAACCTTTGAAAAAAAGGCTATCATCTCTATTCTCTCGTGATTTATGAACTTTTTTCCACGATGCTCAAGGTGATCAAAATACAATGACACTAAATTCTTGCACACTATTTGCTCGTAAATGTGTTGAGGAGGAAGTCTGCATGTGCGAAACAGGGCTAATTCAACCTTGATTTCTGGTTCTCCGTGCATTTTTTAACGATCCTGCTCTATGCTAGATTTAGATACTAAAAAGTTTCTCTGACTAAATAGAAATTAACTAAAAAGAGAGCATATCCTAGGTTGCGTGAAATATACTTTCATCTTCCAATTTTTCCATAAGACAATTCCTTGACTTCCCCTACTTTGACCCTACCAATTCGTTTTCAAATGAAGTGACTGCTATATTATAAATTATATGTAGAGCTGATATTTGAACTGATTCATGGTGAGGTGAAATTCCATGGGGAGTCGTTATAACACCTAGCAGCCTGAGCATTATTATGACTAACCCGTCTGCTTGCACGATAGAATATTAAAGTAGGCAGTCGTTAATTTCACGGTCAAATTGGGCATATGCAGTATCCGCTGCTGCTCAAGTTGTTGCATTGCAGCTTGTTGAGGACTGAGGGATATGAAGTTGCTCTTAGGTAGGCTATTATCGGTACGGTATTGTGACATGTTCCCAACAGGGTTTAAGGCCATACTTTGCTATGCTTCTTGTACTTGCAAAGCATAGTAGAGTGGCTGCTGCTGCTGAGGAGATGACGGAAGAAGTAGGAGAGATGACTCATGCAAGAGCAACCTATAGGGCTAAAACGGGCCCTCGCTCACCCATTGACCGTTCCTTCCATAAAAGAGCAGCAAAACTTACTTTGTTCGGCTCGCTAATATAGAATCGAATCAATTTGAAACAAATATTTAAAAGTAGAAACACTTGTTGACAAACAAGTGTCATGAAATCCTCGTTGGCAATCAATCTCATTTCATCCCAATGAAATCAAAATTCCGTGAAATCTTCGTCATATTCGTCATCTTGGAATTTTTCTTAGACAACTCTCAATGATGTCCTTGATGATCACGATTACCAAGATATGAGTCATAAATCAGCTCTCATAAAATCGTCTCAAATAACTTTGTAATCTAAAGCTCAGGAGGCAGGCAGCAAAACTATTTTATCTGTTACTCCCCCGGATTTAGATTAAAACAAACATTTCTTCATTATTAAAGTCGATGGTAATGCCTGCGCCCCAAGTGAGCGGGGTGCACCTTGTGCTCCTCGGCTGCTAAAGGCCCGGCTTCGTAGGTAACGTCGTCTCTGTCGCCTCCTTCGACTCCAACTCCTCCGTGCGGCCATCGTAGCGAGATAAGCTTTAGTCTTTGGCTGTGAACTGCAGCCTATTGTGTTGTGCAGTGGTGTCGCGAGCCACTTTTGGGGCATCACATAAAGTTTCTAATTGTGAAGTACCAAATTTCCATCATCGAACCAGAGCCTTTGACTATTAGGGTATTTAGTGTCTTTCAATCAGAGTTGCATTGATTCATAATGGCTAATCACGGACCTTCTTTTGGACTCAGTCGCGAGTGCGCCATGAAGGTAAGCTTGAATTTTGACAGGAAATTCCATCCTTTTGTCACATTCTTTTGTTTTCACATTGATGTAGATTGTAGGGCACAGATAAACAGGATGTTCCAAAAATCGTCAGAAAATTTCGTCAAATTGAAGGGGAGCTGCAACGCTTAAATAGAATGTAAACAAACTTTGACGATTTTTTTTTCGCCTGTCGTTAGATTTTGAAAATTGAAGGAAGATCTGCACTGCTAAATAGAATGTAAACAAACTTTGACGATTTTTTTTCGCCTGTCGTTAGATTTTGAGATCTTTTGCTAAATTCTTATCCAAAACGTTTTGGATCACCCGCTATATCTTGAGTTCGACTGAGTTTTTTTAAATGTATTCCGATGATGATCCGATAAGCATATTTCAAAATTCAGAAATGGAAAACAAATGGTCGTGAAGTCTATTTTATAGTGCATCAGACATTTTTCTTCTCCTTTAAAAATCAAAACCCCAGCTGTTAGAAAATTACATACTTCATATCTGATGATAATTGTGTGTGCGAAATATGGTAGTATAGTGGAAATCGATAGGCTTATCAGGTGTCGATGATGACGTTTGTCCATTAGTTCTCCCGTCGCCCACTAATCATAGATTTATCAGAAATGCTTGTTGGATTTTGTACAGAAAAACAGAGCGGCGAAGCAGAGGTGGGATTCTCTGGGTTGGGTCTCCTTCCAAAAACAAAAGAGGGTGGAGGTGGGCATCTACTTACCATTAGCTTTTTGCTCTGTTTTTGTGGCAATGTCTCGTTTTTTTAAGAATTAGAGAACTTTGATTGATGGAAGTAGTAGAATGTGTATTATTGTGTAATCTAGAAAAATTCGTCAAATTGAAGGGAGATCTGCACCGCTTAGCTAGAACGTAAACAAACTTTCACGATTTTTTTTCGCCTTTCGTTATATTTTGAGATTGGCAGAAAAGCGTCAACTATTTAATTTTGAGGCCTAATTATGCTCAATTGAGACAGAGATAGGATATGCCACAAAATATGAGGTTGAAACTGATCTGGAGATAAAGTGGAGGAGGATGTCACTCTTCTTACACAAAAAAGTTTCTGTTGGCTGCTGCGTAGGATGCTAAAGTGAAAACTGCAAATGAAATGGGAACAAGGAAGAGTTTGATGTAAAAGATTTGAGAAGGTTCTGTTGTCGGCAATTGGCAGGGCAACTCACGTTTGAAGTTGTTGCAGTTGGTAGTAATAGTGGGTGACCTTCGCTTTGACTAGTCCATCAGCCCTGCCACTGGCCACCAGCTCACGACACTTCTTACAGCTACTCATGAGCTGCTAGGGCCACCACAAATGGGTCTCAATCAACGTTGTTGCATCCAACTGTTTCCAACCATGGTTCTTTGTGTCGTATGTAGAATGTAGATGCTCGCTGGAGAACTATCAATGGTGACTCATCAAAGTAATGGAAGTTCAATTCCTGACTAAGTAAACAGATTCAGATTGAATCAGAAATTGGTTACCTTGTGAGATAGAAAAGTTTATGCATTAGTGTCTAGACTGAATGCCTATCAGCAACCTACTATACTACTTTTAAGAGATATGTAAAAAATCTCCGAATCAATTAAGCTTTCAATCACTTTTAATCACTTTTGTTTTCAGTCGGCCGCTAAATTTGACGTGGGACGCGCTCAGGTATCACTGGACTGGATTGAGGCCGTTACCGGTAAAAACCTGGAATACCCAGAGGGAGGAGCGGAGATTCGCGATCAAAAAGACTTCGGAACTATCCTTCAGAACGGGCATTTACTATGCGAGTAAGTCGATATAGTCTAAGAGTAGGAGTTTTTATTGCTAAGGAAGTTAATGGAGTGCTAAGTGACTCTTATTTTTTGGCAGCGTTGCAAAATTCGTCATTTCTCACTGAATTCTTATCAAAAACGTCCCGGCGCAAATATTTTTGACAGAATTACAGTTTTCTCAAAAACAAACATCTTCTCCTAAAAAGGCAACAAAAAATCAAAAGAAGTTTGAGACGTAGTTTCGAAGTCTATTGATGATAAATGTGTCATGAATGGATGGTCTAAGCTCCAAAACGTGCCCTAATGATTTGGAGTAGGCCAATGACCAAAATTCCAACGCAACTAAAACGAAAAAAAAACCCATAATAATCATGCAAGTCTAATTATCAAAATTAGGCCTACTCAATTTGCGTTTTTAAAAAATGAAACCACCCATCGTGGTGGTCTTGTGTAAGATTTACGAGACCACTTTTCAAGTTGAACACATTATGCAATAAACGTGCGGTTTTAATAAGCTGCTATTAATTCTACGCTATTCCATCTTTTAATTAGGCTCATCAATAAGCTTCGCCCCGGCTCCGTCAAAAAGATCAACACAATGAATGCCCCATTCAAGCAACGAGAAAACATTGAAATGTATTTGAAAGGCTGTGAATCTTACGGCCTTGTCGCCCAAGACTTGTTCCAAGTCAACGATCTCTATGAGGCCAAAAACCTCTACATGATTGTCGACAACTTGTACGCATTGGGCGGTTTGGCTCAGAGAAATGGCTTTGATGGACCCAGCATTGGCAAGAAAATGGCCACGCAAAACCGACGCGCATTTGATGAAGCTACCATGAAAGCTGGCCAATCTGTCATTGGTCTCCAATACGGATCCAATAAGGGAGCTAGCCAAGCTGGAATGACCGCTTATGGAACTGGTAGACAAATTCGTCCGGATGAACTGCACAAAGGTGCCCAATGAAGACTTTAATTGAGTTGAAAATCACACACACAATCAGCCAAGAAGAAGACGATGTTTCGGGGATGTCAACGAAACTAATCAAAAAATCAACCTTCAATCAAGTCTTTATTTTTAACAACAACCGCAGTATTTGAGGAAGACGACGAACTTTTTTTATCAGCGGATAATCATCAAAGCACAGTAATTACCGTAATTAATTTGTAAACTATGAGAAGACCATACCTGTGCATCAGCTTTTATTTTCTTTACCCCCTCCCTCCTACTATTCCTACCCTCATTTTTGTATGCAATCTTGTCAATAATAAAGTGATGGATTGATTCTGGCTAATTTTTGATTCGTTTTTTTTATTGCAAAGACAAATCTGGCACAGCAGTTACTTCGCTTTTTAAAATGGTTTCGAAACCTTGGTAAAGAAAATAGGCTTTGAATTTTTCTCCACGCAACCAGAATGGGTGCCAAAATTCATCATCAATCCACATTTTGTCGTAGGGCATTTGGTTGATTTTCCACCATTGGGGTGCCATTTCCTCTGATTCCGTCACATCACCTGAGAACTTCCGCGCTTCAAACACGTGCACTTCAAGGTGCACAGGATCTTTTTCGAATTCAAAGTCAATGAGACCGACATAATTGACATCTTCACTTTGCAAATCCAAGTTGCATTCCTCCTTGACTTCGCGTATTGCGCCATCCAAAATAGTTTCGTTTGAATGGACTTTGCCACCGAAACCGTTCCATTTGC
The DNA here is from genome assembly GCA_900157175.1 of Oithona nana. Classification (NCBI taxonomy): domain Eukaryota; kingdom Metazoa; phylum Arthropoda; class Copepoda; order Cyclopoida; family Oithonidae; genus Oithona; species Oithona nana. The sequence goes on from LT727945.1 coordinate 403,576, forward strand.
CTTCGCCAAAGCCTCGTTTCTTCAGGCCTAATAAAACATTGTCGTCGTCGTCACGAATGTACACTAGTGTTAATACTTTCTTGTTTTGTACCATAGTTTATCTGAAACACATTGAAAATGTAGAAATAAAAGAAGGCCATGAAATTGTTTTGATGAAATCTGTATTTTTTGCTGTTCGGAAATCTTGCGATGCGATGCGGTGAAGGTTACTGCTGCTATACAGATTATTTGCATCATTCAAGACGAATTTTCTTCTTCTGACTTCCTTCATCCTCTGTTGTTGTGTTGCCTCCATTATTGCTGCTGCTGATGCTGCTGGAAGGATTTGAATTGTCAACGTAAATGCCAGATAAAAGGTATCCTCCACCACCTGAAAAGAAAATGAGAATTATGAATTTAATGTGAAAAATTACGTTTTTCAATCTTTAATGGAGTACCTGACATCAATACTTCGGGATGAGATCGGCCAGGTAAAACTTGGTAATTTCTTAACCACGTTTCAGTCAAAGTCACCATGACGGCTTTGCCAGTGTCTTTGATGGCCACGTAGGCGTCCATTAATGGTTCCTTATAAGGTGAGTAGACGACAAAAGGTCTTGAAAAAGACAAGTACTTGATCAAAGATAACAAAATGTTGCTTGGGTGTTGTTTGCAAGCAATAATTAATCCGTCCATTTGACAATCTTTAATCAAATCGTAGGATTTGATACTTTGTTCTCTCTGTTTTTGTCGGAATGGTACCACTCCATTGTTGGCCACTTTTTTAGTCTCGTCGTTTTCGTCCTTGTTGTTAGTATGCATATGAGTGATATCTTTGCCTTGCTCCAGAGCCCTCAAATGATACATATTCATAGTCTGAATGATGCTGGTTTTGTCATCACCAAAATTCATGGAAGATAAACTCTGAGTTTGAGGTGAACCTGTCTGGTAAATGTGTACGAGTTTTCCGGCATTGCCACCTAATCTTTCCAGAACTGAGGCGACGATGATACCTTGACAACCCGTTTCATACACTAAATATTTTCCACCAGAACGAACATTAGCATTGTTCAAGATTTGGGCTAAAGTATCAATTCGTAGGTTCATCATTTTCATCGGATCGTTCTTGTAATTGATTTGCATGAGCAGACGAATGCTTGGCTTTTTGATGATCAAGTATTGAAAGTACTTTTTGGCTTTTTTCTTTAAGAATTTAGCTTGTGAGAATTTAGTCTTTTGGTGGAAACTGGCACTGTTTTCAATCAGTTGGCCCACAATTTCCTCACCGTCCATTTGGCCCTCTTTCATGGCTTCGATTTGATCACGTTTCAAACCTTGCGCACTACTGTTGTTGTCTTGAATGTTGCGATTGTCTTCGCCACTTGGTTCATTCTCACCTAAAAACAACGTTTCAAAGTCGGTGATTTCATTAGTCAATTCCACTTTCCATAGTTTTTTCTTGGATTCATGTGGAACCATTTTGAAAGCCGATCCATAAGGATGACCAATCACATTGACTAATTCAATATTGTCTCGACTTAATTGCACATGACAATTTTTGGCAGCGTTCAGCTTTTGAGCACGCATGTAATTATGCCTCTGAAGCACTACAACATCACCATCTTTGATCACTTCCATCTTGAACTTTAATTTTCGAAAATTCACATGTGTTTTCCCTCTTTTTGATTGTTTTGATTCGGTCTCAGCTCACGCAACCTCGGTCTAGTATAGGTTGCAAAATTTTCCGTCAAATTGTCGCGTTTTGAAGAGAATCAAAACAAAGACATGTGAATTTTGTCTTCAATTCAGACTTCAATCTGAAAAATGGCAAGTTCTTCTATTTTCTACGAGTGCGAGTCAGATTTGGACCTAGGATTTGTTGAGGATGCTCCAGCTTGGCTCTTGGCTTCCAGATTTTTCCACAGCAAAGTTGGAGGTCGGCCCTCTTGGCTGGACTTGAAGAATCTGCCAGAGTCTCAAGATTTTCAATGTGAATTTTGTCAAAAGCCAAGACTTATGTGTCTTCAAATCTATGCCCCAATTGAAGAAAAGAGTAATTGTTTTCACCGAACTTTGTTTATCTTCATGTGTACAAGTCCTGAGTGTCACACAGACTCAAAATCACCCTTCTTAGTTTTGAGGTCACAGTTATGCCGAAACAATGAATTCTACCCTTATGAGAGCCCCGTGGAAAGCCAGGATTGGAAACCTGACTTAAATGCGTTCAAATATGTCAAAATATGTCGAGTGTGTGGATGCCCTGGTGACAAAAAGTGTTCTGGGTGTGCTCAAGTTCACTACTGTTCAAGAGATCACCAAATGGCAGATTGGAAATTTCAGCATAAAAAGGAATGCAAATCTGCAAAATTCACTTATCAATACAAAGAAGATGAAGTCTGTCATGATTTGCTTCTGAAACAGTCCATGCTTGTCATCGAAGGTGATGACGAAGTTGTCTCAGACAGTGATGATGAAACCGAAGAAGTTAACATTGACAAAGAATTGGAGAAAATGAAAGAGTTGCAGAACGGAGTGTCTTTGAGTGGAAAAGATCTGAAAGAGTTCGTCGAGGAAGAAGAAGTCAAGGATAAAAATTACAAGCGATTTTCCAAAGTTGTCAAATGTGCTCCGGATCAAGTTCTCCGATACCAAAAGAAAGCTACACCCTTATGGATCAGTACTCAAAATATTCCACAAGACAACGACATTCCCAATTGTCCCTACTGTGGTTCCAAAAGAGTCTTTGAATTCCAAATCATGCCTCAATTACTTCACGTGTTAAAATTGGACAAAAATCCAGATGAGCCTAGTGTCGATTGGGGAATCTTGGCCGTTTACACCTGCGAAAATAGCTGTGATCAAGGACCAGCATATAGAAAAGAATTCATATGGAAACAAATGATTGAATGAAATACAATTTTTTTATTGTTTATGTTTCAACAATTCTTTTCTGATGGTAGCGGAATGGGTCTTGATGAATTCCTTAACGCTGGTAGGGCTGCAGGCAGCAGTATCGACACCTCCCAAAATCCCCAAGACGTCACAAATGCAGGTCTGTAATTGTGAAATCAAGTTTGTGCAAAGTATCCTAAACAGATCAACCTACCACACAATCGGCAGAGGTTCCAATGATTGCTTCAACGCAGACAAGGATGGCATTGGTGTCGTCGCCTAAGGTACCACAGGATTCAATAGCGCCCAAAACGTCGTTGTAGCATTTTGTGCAATCGGTGATGGGATCTCCTTTAGTATTTTTCTTCAGCAATCTAGGCAAATTAGCCATCAATTCCAGGCTTTTGGGCATCTCCTAAAGGTGACCTTCAATTTTGAATCCGAATTCTCCTAAAAGAATGGAAACTTACGTGGACTCTAGAAGCAGAGACTGCCAAGACGGCAAGTGTCAAAATTAGAATGGCCTTCATCTTGTTTTCTCCGGATTCGTAAGATAACTGATGTCCTCAACGAAAGCTATTGTAATAGGGCGACCTTAAGAATCTTGATTGACGTCTGTTTGATATTTGCTCAATACAAAATTGATAAGCGCGTTTCTAGGTTGAACGACTGAATGTTGACATTTCATTACTTTTGTGCCCAATGACACCTTTACCGAATCATTTTGATCGGATGACTCATTAAAATGCAGAAGATAACTTCAAAATGAGGAATATATATCATTTTAGCCAAGGAATTATTTCCATGATGCATACCTAAGTACCTAAGGAGGGTATGACATGTGTCAATCTTGTTATCATATCTTTGGAATGACGTGATCCTTGACCTTTATATAGATACGCAAAAGAAGGTCAATTATCACAGCGTTCACAATTTGCCTGACCATTGCATCATGAAGACCTTATTTTCCATCTTTGTCGTACTATTCTTGGCTTTGTGCATTCAAGCCCAACAGGTGCCTGGAATTCTACTTTTAAATCTGAACACATAACCTAAGTAATTTTTCAGAATGATGATTGTCTTGGATGCGTGGATGCCATTGTCGTCGCAGTCAATGATTGCAATGAAGCTGGAACTTCCACCTTGCAATGCGTTGAAGATTCATTGGGCGCTGCTTCAGAATGCTTGCTTTGCATTTGTGATGTCATCGATACCATCATTGGCGGTGATGGCATCTGTAACAACAAATAAACCGTAGTAAAAAGAAGTTATGTCATACTTTTTGAGTTTTTATTAAGTCCGATTTACGACCTTTTTGAGATAAAATCACACCGTTCTCTCGTAGTCTACTTTAGTTAGTCCACTTAATCACTCAAAAATGCCTTGTCAGAATGACTCAAGCGATTACCCAACTCTTGAAGAATTTCAAATATCTCTTGGATATCCAGCCTTCGTTTTGTATGGTTTGGGAGCTTTTACCTCATGTCTGCTTCTGACACAATTTCTCATCATGTCTTTGAAATTCTTGCGTCACGTACCACATAATAGGATCAGACAGACATTTTGGATCAATTCGGTGTATTCAGTGGTCGGCACCTTGACCACCCTGAGCATCATTTTCCCTAAGAGTGGTCCCTTTGTCTGGTCAATCTATAGAATCATGGTGGGTCGAGCCATGTCTAAATTCGTAGAATTGTTACTCCTTTGGATCGGCGGTCAAAAAACTTTGCTCAAAAATGTGGATACGGAAGCCAAAATCAATTTTAGATCACCTCCCTGTTGTTTCTGCTTATGTTGTCCTACTGAAGTGAAAATTAGTGAAAAGAAATTGATACTAATGAAGGTTTCAGTATATCAGGTATGTACAGGGTGTCCCAATAAGTTCCGGATACCGATATAGCAAAAAATATCTTCAAACCGCAAAATACGAAAAAATGCAGATCTCCCTTCAATTTGACGATTTATTTATTTATTTTTTTCTTTTTGAAAAAACTAAGTTTTATGTTAAACAACTTTACAGATGCCTTATGTGCAAGCGTTATGCTTATTCATCGAAATTTTTCTCGATGAAACAGAAATTCTGCCTAATGATTTGAGTTTGACCATTGCCTACCACCTGGATTTCATTATGACCTTCACTTTCTTATGCGCAATGTGGGGATGCTTTTTGATCATCGATTTGACTGCCAAGTTCAAGATTATCGAAGGGCACAAATTCATCGCTAAAGCAGCCTTGCTCAAAAGTCTTGTTGGCTTCGTCAATTTACAATTTTTGATCACCAATACCTTGGTCAATTATGACATCATTGAATGCAAAGAATACTTGAGCAATAGAGCGTATGGGGGACTGATAAGCAATGTTTGTAGTTTGCTTTTAGCTTTGATTCTTGGAAACATTTGCTTCTTTGTTAATATGATTGACCAAACACATCATTGAAATAAAACTCCTTTTTTTCTGCTGCGTCGTAATTCGTGTTCTTGAGGTATGCATTTCAAATCGCTTTAGGCCTTTTTTTGACGAAAAAACTTCCTAGTGAATGGACGGTCAGTCAATCAAGTTCATTTGCACAAGGAACCTAACGTGATTTGAAACTGAATAGGGAAGCACGCGAATTTTGTTTTTGCAAAACTTTCCAGTTGCCAACAGCGTCAACTACGGTGAAAGACATTCTTTGCGCAGTTTTACTTCAGTGGCAAAGAATTTGCACTGCAGTGAAAATAAGACCTACTCGCAATTGAATTTCCTGCATTCGTCAGAGTAAATGTGCAGGACTCAATCACATGTAAGTGACTTTTATTTTCCCGTACTTCCATATTGTTCATTCCAATCATGATAATTTTGCAAATCTTTGTCAGACACCGAAGCTTTGACTTGTCTCAAAGCCGATTCAAAATCCAAAAATTCAATAGATCGCACATCTTCAGGCTGGATCGAATCCATTTTGGAGTAATCCAAACTACGGATGGGTCCCATAGCTGCTTCTTTGCACAAAGTAGCCATATCCGCGCCAGAATAACCACCAGTCAAGTCGCCAATTTTCTTGTAATCCGACTCACATAAGATTTGATTTTGTGTACTAAGCAAATTTTTGACGATTTGAACACGAGCAAAAGTCTCTGGAAGGGGTACATAAAGTCGTTTGACTAGACGCCGACGAGCAGCTTCATCCAGATCACTGGGTCGGTTGGTGGCTCCAACCACCAGAATTCTTTCCTCTCCGACAGTTGAAGCCCCATCCAATTGGATCAAAAATTCAGTTTTGATTCTTCGTGAGCTTTCGTGTTCATTGTCGGATCTGGCACTCAAAACACTGTCAATTTCATCGATGAATACAACTGACGGTTGATGCACTCGTGCCACGGCGAATAAGGCACGAACCATTTTTTCGCCTTCTCCCACCCATTTTGAGGTCAAACTCGAGGCCGAAATGGAGAAAAATGTTGATTTTGATTGACTGGCAATGCATTTACCAATCAAAGTTTTGCCAGTACCCGGAGGTCCGAACAACAAAAGTCCTTTAGGTGGGCCTCGAAGTCCATGGAAAATGTCAGGTCTGAGCAAGGGAAACACGACGATTTCTTTGACTGTGGTTTTGACAAAGTCTAAACCTGCAATGTCATTCCAAGTCACCGGTGAGCCATGATCCATGATCTCATTTTCTATCAGTTCAATGAATTTAGGATCGATATTCTTTAGGCGTTCATCAAGTTGAGGCTCCGATTCTGATGGACCTTCGTTTTGTTCGCTTTGTAATAATGGAGACTTGAAGGAATTGAAGACGCCACCGCCAGCCTTACGCTGTTGACCCTGACCTCCATTTTTCTTGGCCACATTTAACGCATGTTGTCTAGAGGCAGTTTTAAATGGATTGGGTTTTTCTTCAGGTTCAATTCTTTGTGGAGGCTGTGGCTTCACAAAACACTTTTTGGGCTTTTCTTCGGCCTCGTCGTCATAATCATCTGAGTAATTTCTGGCTTTCTTGATGTAATTTGGAACCACTTTGGCTTTGTTTTCTTTCAATGGACGACTTGGCATGGCACTTGGAAGACCGGCCAACGAAGTTTTGGCCGTAAAAACTGGTCTGTAATTTGAAGTTGAAACGGATTCTTTTTCTTCGGCCTCGTCGTCATAATCATCAGTGGCTTTCTTAGCTTTTTTGATGTAATTTGGAACCACTTTGGCTTTGTTTTCTTTTAATGGACGGCTTGGAATGGCACTTGGAAGGCCGGCTAACGAAGTCTTGGCCGTAAATACTGGTCTGCAAATCATAAATAAATCTGTTAAAAAAGTTTCGAGATTCTAACATTTTAGTCTTACTTGATTTTAGCTTCGGGATTAGGTCTGTCTCTAGCATACACTGGATTTTTCCGTTGCATGGCGGCAAAATACGCATCAATAGGATCTGCTGGTTCCTCCACTTTGCTGGGAGCAGAAAATGGTTTTGGTTTGTACTTCACAGTCTTTTCTTCTAAACTAGACTTTGGCTCCTCGTCGGTTTGGTTTCGCTTAAGTGCGATTGGCTCTTCATCGTTTTGGTTTCCTTCAAGTGCGAAAACATCACTGTCTTGAGACAATTGAGTCGAAGTCTGTGAGCCTTTAAATCTAAAATTGGCCATTTTTCGTCGCTTTTGTGAATTTTCAAATTCTTCGTCGCTAGAATATGAATTTGTCCTTTGAAGTTTGTTGCCTCGATTTGACGAACTTGGTGAGCCGAATGTTGACAACAATAAAGGCTTGCGTGAACTCATTTCCCTGATTTTCTTTGTTCTTTGCGTGTAGAAAAGATGTTTGACGAAAAATCCAAAATTGAAGATTCTAAAAAACAAACCGCGAAACGTCAAAAATCAAAACAAAATTGCAGAGTGAAATACAATTTCCATGGATTTAAAAATACACTTCTTTTGCAACTTCGAATCCGTATAATCCCTACAACCGAAGATATGAATAATGGGAATTAATTAGTATGTCTAAATAGTATTGCAATATTTCAATATAAAATGTTTGCTAATTCTTTGTTATGAAGGTATGAACTATGAAACTTGAATTTTATCAATGCAAAATAAGAAACTGAGTCTGATCTCATTTCTTGTTCCGGTGGTTTTGGTCTAAGAAGAAAAGACGGAAATTCTTGGAAATTTCTAAGATATCTAAAATATCTTGAGACTTTTAAGCCTTTTAAGGAAGAAGCTCAATCATGGACAAACTGCTCTCTTTGGTACAAAATGAACGGCTTGAAAAGTTTCCTGAGTGGAAGAAGATTATTCCTTATGCGGAGAGTCAAACGTCTTTGTCTGACTCTGACATTGATACACTTACCGAAGGATTAGCGCTTTACATTGACATGGACCCAAGTTCGTTGGATTTTGGAGATTTCTTCGACAATGAAGGAACGGATGTAAATGATTTTTGGTCTCCAATGCATTGGGCTTTCCATGAGGGCGACTTCAAGTTTATTGAAGTCATGATTCGTACTCCATATGATTTCAATTCCCTTATGTTCCCTATCATGAGTTGCGACCTTGGAGCTGAACCTAAAAACTGTCAAAGTAGTCGAGACTGTGAATTCAGATACAAGGGGGAAGATGATGTACATGCCAAATGTGAATATGAAGATGAATATTTGAGGCCTGACGATGAGCATTTCGTTGGAGGGAACACTGTTCTTCACAAAGCAGCTCACGATGGACATACTGACATTGTCAAACTTATCCTAAAGTTTGCCGAAGAGAAAAAAATTGACATCAATGCCACAAATGAATCTGGCCAAAGTGCTATTTGTGTAGCAAAAAGAAATTTCACAATGGTCCAACTCTTGATGAAAAGTAGTAGAAGTACTACTGATTTGTCTGGGTCAGATTCCTAACTCCCAAGGGGCTCATCATAACATTTTCGAACATACTTTTTTGAAATGCCATTGGACCATAGATTAACCCTATATAAGTCCCATCCCGCGTTACTTAATTTTTCTCTAAACATTTTAAAGCTTGATGTGCGCGAAACGTCAAAAATCAAAACAAGATTGCAGAGTGAAATAAGATTTCCATGACTTTAGGAATACGCTGCCTTTGTACCTTCGAAGAATCCGTATAATCCGTACAATCAAGGTTATTATATGAAAATGGGAAGTATTTTAGTATGTCTAAATAGAATTGCAATATTTCAAAAAATGTTTGCTAATTCTATGTTATGAAACTTGAATTTTATCCGTCGCATAAACAAAATAGGAAACTGAGTCTCATCTCATTTCTCGTTCCGGCGGTTTCGGTCTGCGAAGAAAAGACAGAAATTTTCAAGATATCTTGAGAGTTTTAAGGAAGAAGCTCAATCATGGACCAAAAATTATCGCTGCTGTCTTTGATGCAAAATGAGAGTCCAGAGTGGAAGAAGATTATTCCTTATGTGGAGAATGAAATGTCTATGTCTGACATTGATATACTAATCGAAGGATTAGCGCTTTACATCGGCAAGGATCCAAGTTCATTGGATCTTACAGATGATAATCATGAAATAGATTTACATGATTTTTGGTCTCCAATGCATTGGGCTTTCCATGATGGCAATTTGAAGTTTATTGAAGTCATGATTCGTACACCATATGATTTCAATTCCCTCATGTTCCCATTGCTAAGTTGTGACTTTGGCACCGGACCCAAAAGCTGGGGGGAAACCAGGGGCACTATGTCTCACACTTATTGTGGCGAAGGGAAAAGTGATGTTCATGGCAACTGTTGGTACCAAGAATTTGAGTATGAGCCATGTGATGATGAGATAATTAAGCATTTCGTTGAAGAGAACAATGTTCTCCACAAAGCAGCTCACGATGGACATACTGAAATTGTCAAACTTGTCCTAAAGTTTGCCAAAGAGAAGAAAATTGACANTGATAATCATGAAATAGATTTACATGATTTTTGGTCTCCAATGCATTGGGCTTTCCATGATGGCAATTTGAAGTTTATTGAAGTCATGATTCGTACTCCGTATGATTTCAATTCCCTCATGTTCCCGTTACTAAGTTGTGACTTTGGTACTGGACCCAAAAGCTGGGGTGAAACCAGGGGCACTATGTCTCACACTGATATTTTGTGCAGAGGGAAAAGTGATGTTCATGGCAACTGTTCGTACCAAGACTTTGAGTATGAGCCATATGACGATGAGATAATTAAGCATTTCGTTGAAGGGAACAATGTTCTCCACAAAGCAGCTCGTGATGGACATACTGACATTGTCAAACTTATCCTAAAGTTTGCCGAAGAGAAGAAAATTGACATCAATGCCACTAATGAAAATGGCGATTCGGCTATTTTTCTAGCCAAGAATAATCCTGGAATGGTCAAACTCTTGATGAAGCATTGCAACTACAATAAGAAAATTCTTAAGAAACTTGGAGCCGAATGTTTAGCGTCAATGATGCTAACATCTGATGATGAGGAATCAGAGGAACCAACAAAGAAGAAATTCAAACGTGATGAAGAATCTGATGAATCTGTTGGTGTTGAATCTGATGAATCGGTTGGTGTTGAATCTGATGAATCGGTTGAGTCTTGTGAATCTGAATAATCATAAGATTGAATATGGTTGAAATAAAAACAAGACTGAAAAGGATTTCAATCTGTAAGCGCAAGCGGATCATTGAGATTTTTGGAACTGGGAAAATTTTATAAGATGGGATAATTCCGATAATTCTAAGAATTGACGAATTCTGAGAACTGGGAAAATTTTGTAAAATGAGTTATTTTTGAGGAATGAGGAATTGTGGGAAATCCTAAAGCACTGCTCACACTGACTTGTACAGGTCAATGTACTTTTCTCGCTCCTTGAAAGTTACACTTGTCCTTGAGTATCATTTGCATCTTGGAGACGGGATAAGCAACACTTTACACTTGAATTCATCGGTGACTCATCATTCTTGACCTTAGATTTTCAAGTTTGACGGGCAGATTGTACCCTTTACTGATCTTGCATTCTTTCTTTATAAACAAAAATTCTCAATCTTCCGAACTTCAGTTTCTTTGAAAACTTGTCTTGAATTTGTGATTTGTTGAAATTGGTAAGTCTTAGATTTAAGATTCTACTTAAAAACTATGATCGATTGCATCGATAAATCATGCACGAGCAACTTTTCCGGTTCGTTAAGTAGTCTCAAATTTAGAAGGCAAAAATCAAGTTTTGTTCACGTGAAGAAGTAGTAGTAAAAAGCCAAATGTGCATGTCTGGCCTCGTAGCCTCTTTGCTGCGCAAGCCCAGCAGCGAAAAGCTAGCTTCACACAGAGGAGGAGTAGAAAGACGAGTGCGTACTACGACAGTGACTACCGCCTGCTACTGCTGCATTCCCCTCTTCAGTGCCAAATAGTCAAGATATGCCTTTTCAAAGTATCTAAAACACTTGTGTTCATAGGTTTCAATAAAGATGGCTCCTCAACAAAGAGGAAATTCTGAAGACTACAGCAACAGCCTTTGGGTCTTTGGCTACGGATCCTTGTGCTGGAGACCAGGATTTGAGTATGGTGACAGTGTCATTGGCCACATCAAAGGCTTCTCCAGGAAGTTTTGGCAAGGCAATACGACTCATCGAGGAACTCCTGAACAAGTACGTTTTTCAAGCAACAAGTGTTCATTCATCATGCATTAAAAATCGATATTTTTTAAGGCTGATGAAATTCTGATGACCTACATCATCAATGACGTCACTTTATGCTTTCTTTTCCTATTACAGCCCGGGAGAGTTGCCACCTTGATTGAAGATCATGAGGCTGTGACATATGGCGTAGCATTCCAATTAATCAATGAGGCTGCTTTAGATTACTTGAACAATCGTGAGGTTGCTCTTGGTGGTTACATTTCACATATTACCATGTTCATACCTCAGGATCCAACCAGGATGCCAATGCCGGTTTTGTTGTATGTAGCTACCCCAAGCAATCAGCATTGGCTTGGCCAGGCATCATCTGAACATATTGCCAATCAGGTAAAATACCTATGATGTCATTCGGGAGACACCTGTTTTGTGGTGACAAGTGTTCAAGCTAGACATCCTTTTGGAAGCTAATGATGTAACCAATGTGACTTTTAAAAGATCTATTTTCAGAAGATGTATTTTTGTTATTTGACCTCTATACACATTTGCCATTTCTAAACAGGTTTTGGAATCTCGTGGTGACAAAGGTCACAATGTTGAGTATGTGCTCAAATTAGCTGAATGGATTCGTGATAAACTGCCCCAAGTCCAAGATGAGCATCTATTTGAGCTTGAACAATCCGTACGGCGGAAAATTGAAGAAAGGGGACTTTGCATCTCAAGTCTAATGGGAGACACCTGTGAAGACATTGTCGCCGTACCCAAAACTGAAGCTATTGAACCTTTGGAGAATCTTGCAAGCAATGATGATGACAAGTCCGACGATGAATCTGGATTTTCTGCTCAAGTCAGACCCAAATGCTTACGTTGTGTCAAAGTTTGAGTTCTTCCAGGTCATGATCGACAACGACATTGACTTTATTCTACACATATTGTGTAGTGATTCCAAGTCAAATAAAAAAAAAAATCTATATTCTTCCAAACTTTGATTTGTTTATTTTTCAAGATCACAAGAAAAGGTTAGACAGTCTTTTGGTGATCAGGATGTTCGTATTTCCATAGATATTCACAATCATCTGTGACGAATTTGTACCAATAGTAATGTATAGGTACCGTTGCTAAATGCCACAATGCATGAGCATCAAAAGTCCAAAATATTGGCACAAAATCTAACAATTCCAAAAGGACTGTTACGTCTAGTAGTAAGACGGTTATCACAGCATTTTTGACATATTTTCTATGCCAATGTCGGTAGCACCAAAACAACCAGCAAAATGAATTTAGGAGACCCACGGCGACGTTGACCATCATGTTGTAACCGTAGTCGAATCTGTCTGCATTGTTCATCATGAATATGTGCCTGAAAAACAGGGTCAAGCATGCAACAGAAGCTGCCAAGTTGGACCATTGGAGTCCCTTGGTTGTTCTCCAAGATCCTAAAATTCTTAAAAAGAATGCGAGTAAGGAATAGACGACAATGGAGAATGCGGAAAAGTAGTCCAACTTTTCCGTCAAAATCACATCTCTTGAATGAAATATAGTTGAGCAAATCCATGCGTTGATTGACACTAAGCCATACAAAATCCAGACATTACGCATTGGTGCTTCTGGATTGATTCTGATCAGAAATTTTCTGAGTAATTGAATGTGAGCTGCTAAGTTAAGTAAGGAAAATATAGCAGCTGCAGGTTCTTGCATTCCCAAGATCCGGATAAAGGGCCATTTTCCATGAAATTGAGGTACTTTACGTTTCTGACGCTTAAACAATGCCACTGTTCGCCACATGCAGTCATATTTACACTGATCCACACATTTCCATTGAGTTAATTTGTCTAAAGCTCCTTGATCTTCTGTGAAATCTGACAGACAGACATTTTTGGCACACGTTGAAACACATAACCTGAAATTCAGAGGAGTTTATGTTGACTTTGATTTTATGGAAAATTGAGGGTTTGGTAAGTACCTGTGATCAGGGTGAACATCTCCAGGTGATGCTTGAATATAGGGAATGATGAAAAGTAATAAGCAGCACTTTATTTCCATTCTATAGAAGAATTTCTACGGCTTCTAAAAATCTCAAGTTTTATCTGTCATGTTTTGAATGCATTTGTTTACACATGAAATCATCTTGGCGGGAAATTTCAAAAATGTGTCAAGCTCCAATTGAAATAGAAATGTGTCGTTCATTATCCTAGCCATTGTAGAGTCATAAACTAATGAAAAATCTCCCTTTTATTCGAATTTCATGGAATACAAAAAAAACTCGTCAAATCAAATCGGTTATGCCTTTGACAGTAGTAATACCTCAACAATTTGACAATATTTTATTAGGTAAGCTGAAAAGTAAATCACACAAAGGCATCATAAAAGTGAGTGCAGTAAAAAGTCAATCATTTAATGATAGCAATTTTTGCATGTCAAGGACCTTTTTTTAATGATTCTATAACTTTTGAGTCAGATCAAGGGCTTCCAGATCGATAATGTCCCACATTTGCTCCTGCTTTCCAGGAACTTTTTGTCTTGCAGAAAAGGGCCTTTGGTGGCATTTTTGTAGAAAGTTTAGTAATAATCTGTGAAGTCAAGGTAAATAAACTAAGGCGTGCGTAAAAACAAAGTTACCGGACTGAAGTCATTGCCTTTATAGCTACCAACATTTTCTGGCGTTTTTCTACATATTTGACTGTTTTTCGGTACCAAAGATGAAATAACGCCAGTCTGCAGTGTATGTAAAAAAGTTGAAAAATGTCTTCGTTGCCTCCGCCCGAAGAGGTAAGATTTTAGTGAATTTAGCAAGATTTGCCAGTCCAATTTCAATTAATAGCATTGCAAACATCTGTGTGCATTTCGAAGAGTAGAGAACTTTTAGCAGTTTCTCAGGAATAGTTGTAAAAACATGGAAAACAGTGTCAAGATGATAACGTCCTTGTTGTTTTCGCCCATTCATTATGTCATTTCTGTCAGATCATCGCCCCTAATTTAAAGTAATAGATAGCCAAGAATAATCTTTGAGTGAAAAGCAAACATCTCATCTCGTGAAATTCTCTGAAAGTCATGAGAAATGTGACCCTAAGATATCCTTCTGAGTAACTTTCGACAAGAGGAAAGTCCTATTTGGTCCCTTTCCCCTCGTGGTTTCGGTGAAAGCCTTGGAAGGGAGGGAGAGCCATGTCACATGATGACGATGGTTGTTTCTAGCTCAATGCGCGAAATTTCTTCTGTCAAATGACAACAACCACCTGCCTGGCTACCTTCTGACGCAAAACCATTTGACAGAAAAAAATTACCAAAAGATTAAACTGCAAAACAAAAGTTTTACTAAGCTTAAAAATATGACCTTGGTGTATTTTCTATGCAATGATTGTAAAATATGTCACATGTGCTTTGTTTCACTTGCTTATCTCACTCTCTCTCTCATAAATATTTTAATTAGGTGGCAGGACCCTATCTGCCCCAATATGAGGTCTACTACAAAAAATTGGACCCTGAGGGCAAAGGCGAGATCGGCGCGATGGAAGCCGCAACATTTTTGAAAAAATCCGGATTGTCAGATGAAATGCTCGGCAAGATTTGGGACATGTCAGATCCTGGCGGTAAAGGCTTTTTAGACAAAACCGGTCTGTTTGTAGCTTGTAAAATGGTGGCATTAGTCCAATCAGAAACACCATTGACCGTCGACAATGCTCGTGTTCAGTGTCCCGCGCCTAATTTCGGTGCGGATACTGCGCCTGGAGCACCGGTGGCCAAAGTCGCGCCCAAGAAAGGGGGCAACGTAAATTTTTTGGTCAAGCCCGAGGAAAAACGGAAATATGATGCGTTATTTGATCAGTTACAACCAGCAGACGAAAAGCTGCCAGGAGACAAAGTTCGTCAAGTGATGATTGGCTCAAAACTGCCAATGCCAAAGTTGGGCGTCATTTGGGATCTCTCAGACGTAGACCGCGACGGTTTCTTAGACCGCTACGAATTCACTGTAGCTATGCACCTGGTATTCAGAGCTCTTCAAGGCGACACCTTACCCAGTACACTTCCGGAAGAATTGTCGGTAGCCAAGGTGCCAAAACCTTTGTCAGCTGTTCCTAATCTCAATGGAGCTCCCAAACCCCAAGTTAGTCAAGCTCCCGCTGTCGAAGCCATTCCCTGGGTCGTCAAGTCTGGAGACAAGTTGCGCTATCAAGCATTGTTTAAGCAAACAGACTGCGACAAAGATGGGTTTGTGACGGGCATTGAAATCAAGAATGTCTTCCTTCAGACTGGCTTGCCTCAAAACATACTCGCGCACATATGGAACTTGTGTGATCTTAATCAAGAAGGAAAGTTGAATCCAGAACAGTTTTGTCTTGCCATGTGGCTGATTGCACAGAAACAAGCCGGCACAGAACCACCCGCCGCTTTGACTCCCGATATGGTACCCCCATCCATGAGACCAAAGGGCCAAGATGCAGTAAGATCTATTTAGTATACCCAACATGACAATTTCTCATCTATCTTCTGTTAATCCTTAGGATAAAGGCAGTGTGTATAACAATCCAGAGTTGGAGATGATTGCCAAGGAAATCCAAAGTTTACTGAGTGAAAAGATACAGATTGAGAAAGAGATACAAGAAACAGAATACAACATCAGCTTGAAAAATACAGAACAGAATTCACTTCAGGGTGAATTTGACACATTGTCATCAACGTTGAAGCAATTGACCAACCAAAAGGACGTTGCCCAAAGACGCCTAGATGATCTTGACACGCAGGTAAACATGAATTTCCAATTTCTGATCAATACAATAATTAGAAAACCAAAGAATTTTATTTGTAAATAGCAGATTTTGAAATCAGAAAAAAAGATCACAAATCACAAAACGATCCCATTTTCGAATTTTTATGTTACTGTAGCATCAGTCAAAACTTACGTTCGTTTTTTCAAGCACCCCAAAAGACACAAAATACAAAACATTGTTGGGAAGAATCTGAATGCTGATCTGCGTGTTTTTAGAGCTAGCTGTCTAATCTTTCAATTTTCCCAACAATGCCTGGAATGCATTGCACCCAAACCCCAAAGTCGTCAACTTTTTGAATTCTACCCAAAAGTTTTAGTTTCTTATACATATCCTTGTAGATTTTTTGATGCACTCTTTTTCAACCCCGATCAGTTTTCGTTTTTTTATGAGTTTAAAAGACTTTGCAGGTTGATCCCATGTTCTTTCCCATTTCTAGAAATCCAGTCTCAATACCGATTTGGTCAGACTTTTGACAAAAGTCGAGGAAGAAAATTTCAAGGTTTGTAGTCAATGGTGATTGGCAGGGTTGCTCTTTCTTCTTCTTGACTAATCAATTAATCGATTGTAATCGATTAATCAATCTTTTTCAAGGATGATGGGAAATTCTACTTACATGATATGCGATACTACTAATTCACTATTACTACTCTTTTACAACTTCTTTTTAAAACACAATATTAAAACACTCTACTTTGCTTTGCATGACAAGTTGTTTTACTCGCTCAAAACACACACACTTTGCTACATTACTTGATGGAAAGGAAAAAAAATCGTGCTTCGATGTCATCTCTCTTTCTGTATGATCAATGTACATAATCATCTTACTTACAGGAATTTTTCCAATTATTAACAGGGTTTTGGAGGTACAAAATACTCATCTTTTCAGTCAATATCTTTTTTAAATACCTTTTTAAAGAAAAGCATAACAAAGCAACTTTCCATCATAGTCAGTATTTGAAAATTCAAAAAAGACATTTTTGGTGATTTTGAAATATTGCCTCCTGATTTTCTATTATAGTAACTCGTTGCTTCCTTATGCCTTTTATTCCAAAAACTTCTCAAATCATACTTCCTTGAACAGAAAGGATTCGCACTTTTTAGGTCATTTTTTCATGTACCTATTCTACCTCCTCCATGATGAGTTTTAGGTGGTCGGTTACTACTTCCAAGGACTCCCTTTTTTAAATATCCGTGACAAATAATCCTCATCATCATTATCAGCTTTTTCCTTTCTCTACATACTACTAATCCAGGAAATTTGATGCCATGACTTTTGGTAGTCAGATTTCTGCTACTCTATTTTCTCTGTTGTGATATGCTTTATGACAAAGCATCTCTTTGGGAGACGCGGAGACATCATGACACTGATGAATAATTGATTCATTTGTTTTTGCTCTGCAGATCGAAAAGTTGCGGAAACAAGCGGAAGATCAAGAAGCCACGCTTTTGGCTCAAGAGGAAGAAGTTCATGGAAAACAACGGGAATTGGATGCGCTAAAAGAGGAGGAAAAGAAACTCCTGGAAGATATCAAAAATAGTGAAAAAGAAATCCAAAAACTCAGTCATGATTTAGAAGTGGCGACAGAAATTAACTCAGAGGTAAATAATTCGAGACTAAGAATCCTTCATTAATTTAATCTTTTTTCATTAATTATAGGTAACCGAACAACAAGAGAATTTGGAAGAAGCTCACAAACATATGCAAGAAGCCATGAAACAATTCAAAAACTTTGACGAAACTCCGGACGCCGACTCTTCCACCGTGGCTGATCTCTATTTAGACCCTCTTCATTTGAATCTGGAGTCGCCAGATATGTCACGGTTGGAGAAACCAGCTAAGCCACCAGTGCCTCAGGTAATTTATTATGAGGCCTAATGCCTCCTCCGCCTCCTACTGCAAGCTTGCCAGGCTATGCAAATACAGAAGGGCAGCAGCAACCACATAGCAAACACACAAGAATTATTAGCACCACAAATGCTTTTACCGCATATAAGAAGCTTCCCCACATTAGACATGCATACAAACGACTTTCTACTATTCTTAATAACGGTTGTACCAACAAATTTTTGGCAAAAACAAAAGGCAAAAAAAATTGTGAAAGTTTGTTTACATTCTAGCTAAGCAGTGCAGATCTCCCTTCAATTTGACGATCAATTTGACGAATTTTTTTTTGACAAAAAATTCAAGATTTTTAGCTTCAAGATTTTTAGCTTCCTTTCTAAAACTTGTTGGGACACTCTGTACCAATGGGAAAGAAAAATCTAATTTCCATCGAATTATCCATTTTGGATTGTCAATAGCATTTGAGAATGGAGAGCAGAAGCAGAAGAGGAAAAAAACTGCATTGAGAGTCAAGTAGAGCTAGAGAGAGGATAAGAGATAGTGTTACCATTTACCCAACTCCAAATTGTGCATTTCCTTTGGAAATTCTTTTGCCGTTTTGCGTTGCTTTGCATTTTTCCTCAATCATTCTTGAAACTCTTTTTTGCTTGCAGCCTCCCCAAGTCAATGGTGGTGGTGGTCATGGAGGAGCTATGTTTGACTCCTACAACTTCGGCCATACAGTCTCTCCCGAGGTTGGAGGTGGCAATCGTGCAGTCACCCCAGGGGACAACAGTCCTAAAGCTGAAGAAGCTTTTGCCACCTTTGAAGAACATTCTCCATTTGGAGCACCAGTATCTCCTCAACCGAAGGTTTGTGGTCAATTCAGATTTTCAACCTTTTTGAAACTATTATCAGTATCTCTTTAATTTTTTTGGATATACTACAACTACAAATCATAACCGGGTGTCCCAACAAGTTTTGGACAGGAAGTTTAGCCCAAAATATCAAAACTTCAAAAAGGCACAAAAATTGTGAAAGTTTGTTTACATTCTAGCTAAGCAGTGCAGATCCCCCTTCAATTTGACGAAATTTTTTTTGGCAAAAAATTACAACATTCTGATTTCTTAGGGATTTGAGATCATACCATCTAAAACTTGTTGGGACACCCTGTATTTAACAGAAAACAACTCAGAGGTGTTTTTTGACTCGAAATTTTTTCTTTTCTTTTTTCATCAATCCGCATGAAATAGTCAAGCCCTCTGTTTAAAAGATGCACTAGTATTTCGGGAGCGACGACCAGCCATAATTACGGCACTCTTTCTAGCGACGTAAGTTTTTGAAGCGCCCAAAAAAATAAAAGGATTTTTAGGTATTTTCATAAAAAAAAATCCTATCATTTCCTTCATTCAATTTAAGTTTCAGTTCAATGCACCATGAATTTTGACATGATCCCTAATTTTCTATCATCAAACTAGATGTTTTCTTCCATCATTTCTAAGCACGCAGCCTTTTTAACCCTATTTTTTCAGAGCCAAAAGACTCTGTACATTTATCTACATACCACCCTTGACTACCTACTCTAAAACTGTACACTTCAACTAGAGTTGAACTTGAAAGGAAATGTGCACAAAGAACAAGATAAAGGGTTTTGTCATGTCTCATTTAGAATATTACTGTCCAATAGACCTTTTCAAATAGATTTCAGGATAACAGTTGACAACGTATGTCCTGTTTACAAAATAACTTTCTTTTACCTGATGTCCCAACAAGTTTTGGAAGGATATTTAGCAAAAAATATCTAGAAATAACAAAATAAACAAAATTCGTGAAAGTTTATTTACATTCTGGCTAAGCAGTGCAGATCTCCTGCCAATTTGACGAATTTCAAAATTTTCTTAAACTTGTTGTGACACCCGGTATTTAGTCTGTAATCGTGTAAAAGTTTCATCAATATTGTAAATAGGAAAACCTGGAAGGGAGAAAATCTGCAGAGTCTTATGCTCCTCCACACTCAAGGATATTGCAGCTTTTGCGACACACGGGTATACCTTTAATTGCCTCCCATTTTTTCCAAGAGACTTTAGAAAATAGACTTCTTTGGCTTGCATGCTTGAGAATTGCTGCGCACCACTTCTTTTCCCCAAGAAATATTCTTGCACCAAAAAATTACAACAAAAGATTTCCAAATGAGCCAAAGCTTGAAGACCAACGGAATTTTTCTCCAAGACAGAAAAATCATAAAATGAATGCATCTGCTGATCTGATTTTCGCTTCGAAATTTTGAAACCTTTTTTTTTTCATGTGATTTTTTAGGATGATGAACCTCCTCCAATTGCTCCCAGACCAGATTCAGGTGACAGTCCAACACCTGCTCTACCGCCGAAAAGTTCAGCTGCAGGTCCTAGGAGGCCACCGCCTCCTAGAAGACCGCCGCCACCAGGTGCGGGAGGTGCAGCACCTTCTCGACCTCCACCTCCAAAGGGCAACGAAGATGAGGATGAGGATCCCTTTGGTAATCCTGCACCTGTTGAAGAAAAAAGTAATGGAGGATTCGCAGATTTCGCCAATTTTGACGCCAGTTTTGAGGTAATTTTGAACATTACTTTTGAAAAATCTGCTGTTTGAAAATAACATTTCCTCTAATTTTGGGACTTTAACCATTCTTCCCTTTCTCTCTTTTCATGCTACTACAGTAAATATGGAGTGGGAAATTTCAGTGTTGCATTTTTTAGTTTCTTATTTTTCCATTATTTTATTTTGTTTAGTTGAGCAAGAATTTCACGGCCAAAAGTGGTTGGGCTTCAGAAGACTCTGCTTTTGGTTCAGCCGATCCCACTCCCACACACAAACCAAAATTAGACTTTAATGAAGACCCCTTTTCCAACCACCGATATGGCGATCCCTTTGAATTAGAAGGTGCGGATCCCTTTAAGAATAGCGCTTCGGAAGACCCCTTCACAGCCACCGTTGATGCAGCATTTGGCTCCACAGTCTCATTGTCAAGACCTGCTCCCAATCCGCCACCTGATCCCTTCAATGCTTGGGGATCTGACAAAGACGATTCTTTCAGCCAAAACACTTTGGATGACTCTTTTGATCCGTTCTCAGCCAAAAATCTACGAAAAAAGTAATGTTTAATTTTCACGAGAAAAATAGTCAAATTCTAAAAGTTGTATTTTCCGTCAAATCGCAATGTTTGTTTTGATTTCACTAGTAAGTGACCAAATAATTTTCACGAGAAAAATTGTTAATTTCCAAAAGTTAGATTTTTTTTTCGTCACATCGGAATGATATGCATGATGCTGATGATATGATAAAGCTGCCAAATGCATCATGTTTGTCAACAAATATTTCTGTTTGCAGCAAAGCCGAGGACTCTTTTAGTAGACAAGACCCTTTTAGCAAGAAAACAGAGGACCCATTCAAAAAGATAACAGAGGATCCTTTTAGCAAATCAACCGAAGACCCTTTCAAAGACCCCTTTGGCTCATCAAGCGCTTGGGGAGCTGGAGCAGGAGGGGTTGCAACAGATCCATTTAGTGCTGTGCCAGCTCCAGTCAGCCGGTCAAAGACTTTCAATGATGATGCTTTTAAGGAATGGAGACCACCACCCAACAAATCCATCAATCAGTTACAAAAATCTGAAACATTTGTCTCCTCCTCCTCACAAAGTTTATCCAGACCCTGGGCTAGTCCAGTGGACACCAGTACTACTTCCATACCTAGAAACCGACCTTCAAGACCACCAGCGTTGGTCAACAACAATTTGAATCACTTGGATTTGAATATGGACAAGAAAGAAAAATCAACAAAAAATAATCTCAAAATCTTCAAACCTTCATTTATGAAAAAAGACAAAAAATCCAAAAGTGGAACTAGTGGAGCTAGTGCGCCTCCTTTAGAAGAAGCTAATGTGAAAATGGCCTCTGAAGCATCCAAAAAAGCTGAAAAGGAAAGACTTGAAAGGCTGCGTTTACAGGAACAACAAGACCTTGCTTACGCCATCGCCCTAAGTAAAGCTGAGGCTGCGAGCCTATCCAGTGATAAATAAACCCTCTTTTTGGTTCCCTGATTCATTTTTTTGCATTTTTTTGTTTTTTCATTTGATTTTTTTTTCCAATAAATAAAAATGGCTTGTATCAAGAAGAAAATCATAGACTTCATAAATATGCTAAAAACAACGATAGTCACCTCTAAAATCAGTATCTCTTCAAGAACGAAAAAAAAATGTGTGAATAGTATGTTTGATATCTGAAGAATCCATGATGAATTGATGACATGAGGAGGCTTACTTACATCTCAAGAAGACGAAAAATGTATTATTAGTAAAAACATCGCAAACGACCATTTCAGGAAGAGCTGAAGAAGCATGAGTGTACTCCGATTTTAACTTCATAGGCTTTATTGAGTGTTACTTGTTATATGAAACATCATGGGTTTTCATGTTTGACAAAATAAACGAACGGATGGTTTTTGGATACGGATGCATGCATTCATTGTAAGAAAGCAACGCGTGATTTTTCGGATTTTCCATTTGATTAGCTCCTCTACCATCGCATCAGCATTGCTGCTCGGCATTGGAAGCTGGAATGGTAATGAAATGACCATTCCCTAACTTTTTTGGTGGAGAGGAACCTTAGCTTTCTCCTTAATTGTTTTTCCAAGTTTTTCTGCTTGGGTCATGGACCTGCTCTGCTACACAGTACACCTCTCCTCCTACATCATTTACCTTATTATAGTAAGTCAACAACTGTTACTACAGTTTTACAACAAGTAAAAAAATGTCTAATGGTGACAAACAGAGTAATGAGGAGGGGGTAGTAATAAAAAATCCACCATATTTCACCAATGCACTTTGTGACTTTAATTGCCTTTAAAAATGCATCCTTCCGTTTCCATCCGCCGCCGCCCCCTTCCGGCTGCCGGCCTTCTAAGAGGTCAACTGAAGACTATCTAGTAGTACATATTCTTGCTTCTAAGGACTTATTGTCCAATTCTGCCTCGGCTTACCAAATATGGCAACAATGCCTGAAATGAAGGCCCAAGAAAGATAGGAATGTGTGAAAAAGGCCTGTAGACCTGTAGACATAAATACACAGTGACCTTTGGCGCATATATCTCGGCTGACACCTACCGTGAAAAAAGGTAAGTAATGCAAATGTAATCTGTAGCTCAACAATGGTGGCCTAGGAAAGCCAAAAGGGGTTAAGAAAGCCGATTGAGGAGCCAGGAACAGAAGAAAAAGGTGAGGGTGAGAGAGCCGAAACCAGAGGTTTATATACCTGGCAGAGTAGTGGAAACTAGTGGAAAGGCTTCTTTGAAGGCGCTCGTGCCGCTGAAGTATAGAACTCTAGCTCTCAACGGCTCCTTGGGAAAGAAAACAGAGAAAGGCTCCTCCTACTTGGAAGGAAGGAAAGCTCAGTTGACTCAGGACTTGCAAAGCAGCAGCAGTTGTTGTTTTTCTGTTGTGTTTCTCATATTTTCGTTGTTATCATGACTACAAAATGAAGACCGAAGGGTTCCTGGTCCTTCTAGGACTTTTAGGAGGTCTAGCACAGGTCTCTGAGACAAATGTAGTCCCTTTGGAGGCGGCCTTTCAAGGTAAATAAGTCTTTTTCTTGGCTTTTATGAAATATCATTTTCAATTAAGGTGATTGGAAATGTAGATGACGTTAATTAGTCAATGACGTCACTGTTTTGGCGGGCGCGTCAAAGAAACAACAACAAACAGTGACGTCATAATAGAATTCTTTAAAAATAGAATATCGACTTTTGAATGAAAGTCGCATGAATTTGAGAATATCATCTTTCTGGTCATCTTGTGACTATTTTGCAATTCTGCAAGGCGGCGACTACGTAAAGTGCACCAGCTCTAGTCTAACAAGGTGGTTTTTGTGTCATGAAGTTGAAATCGAGAGCATCCTCAGAGTCAGAATCGTCAGCGTGCGTTGCTGAATTTGTTGGAAAACTGCATTGAGACTTGAAAATGTGATAGAACTATAGAAGGGCTGATTCTTTCTTTTCTCCCCTGAGAGAAGGAGGAAGAAAGAAAGTGATGATGATCAAAACTTTTTGCTGAGCATGTCTTCTCAAGGCTCATGAATATGATCATTAAGAAGCAAGGATATAATGGCTCTGTGAATCATTTAATCCCTCAGAGGCTCTAGAGGCCATTACTACCCAGAACAAAACTTTTTCTTTCAGAAACTTTTTTTTTTGTCTTTTCTTTCTCAAAATTAACTAAAATATCATAAAGCAAAATGACTTCTCCTAAAAAAGGCTTGCAAGTTGCAACACATTAGTGACCTTATTTTTGCTCACTGCCTGAAAGCTCTAAAAAGCTCTTCTCTCTGAAAAAAATGGTTGCATAGAGAAGTGCTACTAGAACTTGTAGAAGAAGGCACTTGTTTCTGCTCTGGCCATAAGTCTATGCATTTTATAGCTTGGCTTTCAGTAGCTAGCCTCCTACGATGATGAAACAAGCCTCAATATCAAGTGAGCTCCAATATATCGGAAGGCAGCAATAAATGCCTTGTCCTCTATCTGCTGCTTGTATATATCAAAAGAAATCTGATGACATTCTTTTGGCTAGGGGAAATTTCAGAATTGAAAAGTTTGGCTTAGTCTTTGCCTTAGCTCTCTTTCTGGTCCCTAGGGATATATCAAGGACCTTTTGCATCATCAGCTTACATCTTTTGCTTAAATGGTTCACTATACTTTTTGCCAAGCTCCAGACAAACTTTTCTTTGTTTGCTTTTCTGCTGGCAAGTTTGGCAAAGTTATTGGGTTTTCATTGGCTCTCACTCCTACTACCTAGAGAAAAAACATTAAGCCAAATACTGCGTGGCGACTGTCTGTAAAAGGCGCGCAAATGTAAGGGGTGTACAATGCACACATATTGGAATAGTATCTTCCAATAATGTGTGCTATCTTTGCAAGGATGCTCCTGACAGCTTGGATATGATGATGAGTGGGCTTTTAGACAAAGCAGTATTAGCAAACATTGAAGAAAGCAAGAAAGAAAGCATTTCAAGAGGCAGGAATTTCAATATCGTTGTAAATGACCTCCCCCTCGGCTCTAACCCAACTTTCTTTCAAGTTTTGGTGACTATAAACGTCACGTTGTTAGTGGTAAAGTTGGTAAAGAAACTAAGGTCCTACATTTGAAGAGTAGTGAGCTTTCTAAGAAAAGAGGTCTTTAGCCCCAGTCAAAGTTGACAAACGAGATACTACTACTGCCTTTGCATCCATTATGTTTTCAAGCACCCTTTGCTTAAGCATTTAGTAGCCCTTTATGTTTAGGATGCATTCTCCTTTATGAGGAGGTCAAATCATTGCCAAAACTCAAGGCCTATTTATTTAGTGAATGCAACTTCCCAAGTTAGGCATTTGTGGTTGCTAATACATCAAACATTGTGGCGCTTTAGCATGTAGCTAATACCAGCTTAGTGTTGTTTCAAAAAACATTTCCTTCTTACATTCTTGAATGTTTCACGTACACTGTATCTGACATTGAATGAATACATTCTAAGATGTAAGCGAAAAGAAGCTAGAGACAATTACTTCGCAGACATAGTTTATTATGCCTTGGCTGCTGTAATACATCCATTCCTATTTCCACACTGAAACAAAGCATGTGCTGCTGCTTGTAATATTGGCTTAAAGCTAGTCTACCTTCTTGCCTAACGTCTAGCTTCTCGTATTTCCCAATATTTGATCTCATAAAGCCAGCTTCAGTCTCTAATAGCCTGCCTGGCAGGTCTTGTAAATGTCACACTGATGCTTTAGATGTTGCAAGTGTTTGGTGGGGCCCAATACTTGTAAAGGCCAAGAGCTGCTGCTAAGGCTGGAGGAGGAAGAGGGAAGAGGACACGGCGTGACTAGAATAAATGCTTCTCTGCTCTGCTGCTGGAAAGTCCTAGACTAGCCTTAGCGCGATGCTGGAATGTATTCCATAGAACTTTCATCGACTAAAAGAGGATTAGAAAGCAATTTGTAGCCCTAATACATACTAAACTTCTTTTCTGGCATAGACTTTAGTTTTGTCCATTTTCATAGGGTGGCAAAGTAGGAGAAAGTTTCAGGAGGGTTTCTAAAGGTCACTCAAGGGACTCATTTGAGTACTGTACTACGGGTCTTTGCTAGCGATTGGCGTGCGCCTTTCTTTTTTATGACTACTGTATTAAAAAAGTAGTGGACAGTAGTGACAAATACAGAAACTGTATTATTGGAAATAGAAGCTGAATGCAGTTTCCATGCAAATGGTGCTGGTATTATCCTTGAAGTGCACTTCAATCACCCATAAAAATACTATTACAACTGGAAATACATTTTCGTATTGCAGTATGTATCCAATACATTCAGTGCTGGTAGTATCAGCAATAGTAGTCAAAGTAACAATCTTTCCTAAGACCTTATGCGGTAGTTTGGCTATACGTGACTAGGTTGCTCATTACAACCAATGTATTATTGTGAATACAGATGATGTATCCTCCTGGAATTTCAATGTTGGGATTATTATGATGGCTAGTATGTATGTACTTTTTTGTGTGTTTGACAAAGTACTTCTTGTTGTCACTACACCTGAGTCGAGAGGGTCTTTTGTCATGCACTCAAGCGGACAGACACAATATGGTGATGAAAATACAAAAGGGGATGAGGAGGAAGTATATGAATACACTGTCTAGAGCTTTATTGCCTCTTTTGAGAGAGAGAGTGTATCCAAATACAGAGGTGTAATGTCTGGCTTGGCCTTCGAGCTTGACAGAATATTGATTTGGTTTGGACTTAGGGTGCATATTGTATTACTTACACATGACATCTTCAAATATAGGCATGGTTCATGGATGTATCCATTACATTTGGTTTGTCAAATACATTTTTCATCTGGATTTTTAATTGCAGGTCGTTGTGAAAATGGGAATCCTTGTGATCAAAATTGCTACAACATTCATAATGAAATGTATGAATGTGATTGCAATCAAGGCTACATCCTCAGTGGCAACGGATACAGCTGCATTGGTAAGTATTCACGTCTCTCCTCAGTAGCAGCAGGCTGCTGACATTTGCCACCTCACATATGCCAAATTCTCGACATTTATTTGATTTTCAATGAAACGTTGCTTGAATCTAAAAATGTGTAGAAGAAGGAATCTTTTATTCTTTTTTGCCTTCTTCTTCTTTTGTTGTAAAAAAGTATTTCATGCGGTAGGACACGACGTGAAATAAATCTCTAAAGGTAATCCCACAAAAAAGAGCAAAAGTTTTTTAGGAGGAGGTCTCTTACATGCAAAAGTATTGGATGCACCACCGCCAGAACACCACCTCATTTTCTAGGAAAAACAAATAAACCACCTCCATCCAAGTCCCACTTTCCTGGTCATTTCTCTTTTAACGACCACTATTAATCATGCTTTTGCTACTACTACTGCCACCTTCTCCTCAAACATTGGTGCAAAAAATGGAGAGAAGAAGGGGAACAACCTAGAAATAGATTGTTGGAAATGAACAGATCAATATTTGTACAAGAAAATTGGGAGCAGCAGCAGTGAGCAAATTCTCCTCTCGTGTAAGG
This sequence comes from Oithona nana, assembly GCA_900157175.1. Classification (NCBI taxonomy): domain Eukaryota; kingdom Metazoa; phylum Arthropoda; class Copepoda; order Cyclopoida; family Oithonidae; genus Oithona; species Oithona nana. The sequence continues at coordinate 431,194 of LT727945.1, forward strand.
TAGTTGGATTGGTGTCTGCTGTCTGCTACTCCGCTGATGCAGACTTTACCGTGGTGGTTCTAGGAACGAAGTGACCAGATGAGGGAAGAGCCTTTATCGCATTGAATCGCCATGTACAGTACTCAATGTTGCAAACAGTTCCTCTTCAATATTTTTAAGTCAAAGTCAAAATAATCCTTGCTTTGGTGTCCCTCGAAGCTCTCAAATAGAAATTGGAATCAATCTCGTCTTTAAAACGCCATCTAACCATTTTTCTTTAACGAAGTGAACTGTATTAGCAAAGAACTGTAGATTATCTTCAGGTCTGTTGTTGCCTTAGGTCAATTTTGCCCCTTTTTCGGTCTCGGCACAACTCTCTCTATTGCTGTAGCCTGAGGTCAACAAACCAAAAATCGCGGGAAAATGCACACTTTTATCTCAATTACTTGATGAAGCTTCTCCACTGACCTACAAAGTCTAACAACTTTACCACTAGACTACGCCTTATTATTCTTTTAGTATCAAGAAAGGCAACTGTATTCAAAATACAATGTTGTATTTTGGTACATAACTTTGCCACCGACAAATTGGACTTTTCCTTTCATGAAACTTTTTTTGGGTAAAGGTAGTCTAAAGCTTGGAAAAGGTAGTTGGAGTAGCAGATCAAAGCAGCGGAGCTTACTCTAGAGGAATTGATTTACAAGGGAAAATTGATAAAAGAAGGTGGTTCGAAAAATTGACTACTAAGGGTAGCAGAAGTAGTGGATGTTCAATGCGGTAGAAAATGCAGAGAAAAGTGAAAGAGCTAGTGAACGAGTCTCTCGAGCCAAGAGAAGAAGGAGGCTTCTTTTCAAAGATTTTCTAGGTCAGTGGGGCTGAGTAGTAGTCCTCTTTCCTCATCAAGTAATTGAACCAAATCCAGCAGAGCTTGTAGTCAAACCAGCAGCCAAAAAACCTCTTGGAAAAGCAACTGAAGGAGAAGTTCTACTCAGAGTCATTCCAATGCACTTTGGTCCGAGGATCAATGCGGTGTACTATTTGAACTAAATGATGATGCACTAAACGTCATCTACCTACTTCCAAATCAAAATGAGATGATCTAATTTACCGCTTAGTGTAAGAATGCTACTTTAGCTTCAATTGGAAGAGAGAAAGGGAGGCTTTGTTCAAATTTCTGACGGTTCAGCTTTCAAGTTGGATTGGAGCTCCTCTCTGCTTGCTGGCTTGCTTGCTTCTACCAGTCAGTTGGATGGCTGCTGCTGCTGTTTCCTCGCTTGGCGTTCCTTGTGCGAAGCCTAGCACAATAGGAGAAAGTTTCTCCTGTTAGCCAAACCTTTTATACTTTATAGATTCTCCTATCAGGCAGAAAATGCAGACAGAAACCCATTCAATGCCTTTGGTGTCTTACTTGAAATTCTGGAAAGGATAAATGATGGTTGTAGGTTGAAGATATCCATCTAACTTCAGCTAACGTCTTCTTCTTCTTCTATCTTTACTATTGATTTATCGAGAAACTCAAGTAGGCAGGATTACATTAGCCTTTTATTCTCAAGCAGGATACTTAACAGAAAAGGTTCTGGTAGCATTGAATAATCACTCAATACCAACCATGTTACCCAGCAGCAGCAGACCTAACCTTTTAAAGGAGACCATCTACCAAGTTGTACCAAGGCTACAATGATTGATCAAGTCTAGTAGGATTGTCACCTTGCAGTAGCTAGTTTCTGATGTTTACAACAGAGAATTTCTCAACCTTGAGTCATGCAATACTCTGCTGCTTCTATGATTCATTGGGAATTCCAAAGTTACCATTCCTTTGTCTTGCTTCTCAACTTTTGCTTTGCCGGATATTAAAGCTTTGTTTCTTCTTCAGTCTTCACAACCCCATCTTGATTCTAGGCTTCAGTTCTCTTGCTCCTTTTCTGGCAGTGTCAAGTTTCTCTAAAGAACATTAAAGAAAGCAAATTTCCCTTTGCATGAACACCTTTTTGCTAGTGTGATAATTTAGGAGCTTTCTAAAGGGATTTTAGTAAGGCTTTCTTTACCATCCAAATTTTTGTACTATATACCAACCTGCAATGTGAAATTGGGTAGAATAAGAAAGAAGTTGTTGTTTTTTAGAGCAACTTAGGGGTGTGTGCATACTGAAGAGGAAAGGAGGGGAAGAAAAGTTGAGATTCCTTTCACTGAAAGTAGTAGTGCATAGAAATGGTAAAAAAGTTTTCCCTACTACTCCTACTTTCTACTTTTCTCAAACAATAACACTTTCCATTCTTTTTGTCTTTCTTCTTTGTAACAAAAATATGCTTTTTTTTTGCAAATCAGAAGGTAGGATATGACTGATTACTGCGCAGTAGCTGAAAATGTAGGACAAAAGAGGCAGGAAAAATCAAATTGATGCACATTGGAAAATTGCAGGAAGCAGTTTTGCTACTGCTTCTTGCTAAGCTTAGTCCAATATTGAGGATCTATCAAGGTCACTTCTATTCCAAAAGGGCAAAAAAGCAATCTTGCATGGCCAGAGGCAACAGCAAAAGGCTACTGCGAAGTAGTAGCAGCAGCTATTGTGAACCACTTAGAATACAATCACTATGCAACGTCAGCCTTCTAGTTTTCCAGTTCTGCTGTTCTCTCTTCTTCTTGCCATTACATCTAATGATCATAATTCCTCCTTCTCCACACTCTTCTGTAAGAAACTAAGATGGTCCATTTGGCTAGGAAGAAGAAGAAGAACCTAAAGAAATGAGCCTTGTTGGGAGATTATTTTGGTCACGTCTCCCCAGGGGGTTTACCCTCGCACTACCACCAACCAAATGTCATTTTCTCATATCTTGTGTGCCAGAATTTTTCGTGGTCCACAAAAGCAATAACTAACCCACCCTAAAGAAAACAGCAGCAGTTGCCATCCACCATCGATAAGGAAAGTTTAGTACATGAAAAAAAGTATTGATTTCATGTAGTAAAGCTGCAAATTGCTTTCATTTTCTTAGAAAGTAATGATTCATAGCTTACCTCATAAAACCAGAGTTATTGATTTTGCAAAAAAAAAGGTGCTTCCAATTTCCAGAAGCTTTATAAAATAATCACGTGAAAAGTCAGGTGGCAGCCACGTTAAAAAAACCTGCCGCAGACAACCAAAAGTTCTTGGTGTGTATCAACTTTTTTTTTTTTTTGGCTGTGAAAGTTGATTTTCACGTCATGTTGCCATTTTTTGTTTGGAAGTCTAAGGTTTCCCAAAAGAGAAGTACAAACCAAATCTTGCATGAAACTACATTTCTGTTGCCATTCCAATAAGACTGCAATTCTTAGGTTAGAAATATTCCCGAGGGAATGTACAGCTCTTTGGGGACTATGCGCATCTTTGCGGTTTTTCTTCTTGTTCACCATGCAGTTTCCTGATCTTGACTTGAATGTATTCCTATAAAGCTGCTACATCATTATTCCTGCTGACCCTGAGAATAGTTTTCCTTCTTTCTTTTCTCCTTCTCTATCCCTTTTGTCCTCCTCCTCCTCCTATGATAGCAAGTTGTGGTCTTTGATGAGATGAGGGCTTTACCTCTTCTGCTTCTCCTTCTTCCTTCCCCTAAGTTTTGGAACACATGTTCCTTAGATTCCCCTCTACTGCCTTCTTGTTATAAGCTGGGTCCCAAGAATGAAGTGCATGTAGAAAACTTTGGACTCAGAGTAGTAGTAGCCTTTCCTCTCTGCCTGGTCAAGAATAACATCAGTGGTATTAGACTGCAAAAGTTTGCTCCTTGCTTCTTTCCCCTAAAGTCCGATTTTATTTTTGAAGGGAAGGAAGACTTATGGGAGCTGGCAAGTTGTATCCCATGCTTTCTTGATCAATTCTAACTCTTGTCCTTTGTTTCTTTCTAGCTGGCAATGATAGCATGATCAGCAGCATCCAAGGCAGCCGCCAAAAGCAATATCAACAAGCTGGTAGTCTTAACAACAATCACCTCCCAAATCCATCCAGTGACAATAATAGCCTCAATAGCAGCAGCAGCCTCAAGAAATCCTCACCCATCAATATCCACATTGAAGTTGACATTGACCCTCCCAAAGATCAACAAAAGCTGAGTCCTGAAGAATTACAAAGACTTGGGTTGCCACCCAACCATGTGCATTATGAAAACATAAACAAACCCCACGTGGAAGAACTGCTGGCGCCCTCTGATATCAAAGTTACATATTCAGAAACTGAAGAGTTTGAACCAGAAGAACCCCAAGCGGCTGGCCTCAAAGACAGAATCATAGAAACAGAGGCTTATGAAAATTACCAGAATTATAATGAGGCTATTTTTGGTAATGCAGTTGAGGGATCTGAATCCAGTCCTGAACCACCCAGAGCATTACCTTCCAAAGAAGGTTTGTTACCACAAATGCACCATAATGGGGATATCAGTGACAGGGTGCCACCTAGTGAGGTCACCTATGAAGACAAGTTGTTCAGCCTGGAGGCTATGTGTGACCTCAATTGTGGCCCAGGCTCCTGTCTCCTAGAAAGACTGGAAGAAGACAGTCTCAGGAAAAGATGCTTGTGTCCTATGGGAAAAACAGGGGAAAAATGTGCCTTTGGTAAGAACATAGCAGCATGCAGTAGCATGATTTTCTCACAAAGAGTAGCATGAATTATTCAATGTTATTTGAGCAGAGTAGTCTTCTATGTCCTCCAGAAAATTGAGAATTTGAGCTTCTCTCCCTTTGTTCAAGAATAGGAACACTATTTCCTTAGTAGCACTGCTGTAGTGGTACCCATAATGAAAAATGTCTTAATAGACTTCCTGTGTAGGGTTCAATGGCCATTTCTAAGACTGCTTGGAAATGGAGGGAAGCAAAAAAAGGGAGGGGAAAATTTGTCCCTTTAGACCCTTTTCCACTCTGTTTATGACCTTACAACATCCTCATTGTACTTGTATTTTTCCAGATGACAGTGTAGAATCAGGAGTGGCTCATTTCTCAGGCCACTCTTGGATTTCACTCCCCACCCTGACCCATGCCTACAGTGACCTCCAATTGTCTTTTGAATTCAAGCCTGAAGCCGAAGATGGCATTTTGTTATTGACTGGAGAAACGCGAGACATGACAGGCGATTATTTGGCTTTGCTTCTCAGACAAGGACATGTTGAACTCAGGTACAACTAAAAGACCCACATAATACACTATTACACATTTGTAATTATCTACAACTTCTGGGCTACTGTATAGTGTATCTGTATACTATGCAAAGTAGCAAAAAGTTTGTAATGTAGTAGGCCTCCTTCTCCACAGAAGTCCTGGGCTACTTACGCTAGCTCCAAAGCCTTCTCCTCTAGCTCTACTGCTGCACGGTGTTTGAAAATCAAAGAAAAAGTCTCATTCAACATTGCGAGCGAAGCGAGCTTGTACGTTTACATTTTGAGTGGACAAA
>LT727945.1:436698-453286 GCA_900157175.1 Oithona nana
AAAATATGAAGCTTGCGGTCAAACAGTGTTACAAGAGCATGTCACATTCAATAGGACAAAAAAATTGGTGGAAAAAAATTGGTGGAAAATGCGACATTTTGAGTAATTTTGAAACAATGTGCTGCTGCTGAATTTTAAATCACCACGTCTCATTTTGCTTTGATCTCTCAAGCATATGTAATTATTGTGCCTTTTAAAATGAACTAGCATGAAAATAGAATTTGAGAAACGTTGACTGAAATGCTGAAGCCTGTAGGGCATTAGCCAAAAAAAGAAAGGTGGGAACTGCTGGGAAGAGTGGAGAGAAAATACGACATCAGAGATGATCCATCTACGAAATATGGGCTTCCATTTGGAGCTGCTTCCTTTTGCTACTACTGCTGTAAAAACTTGCTATGCCATAAATCTTGAAGGCTACCTTCTTCCTGCTCCTTGGTTTTGCTAAAAAAGTTTTAAAAAACGCAGCTCCAAATTAGGGCTCATTATCTGCAGAGAGTGTGCTCTACTGCTGCTGCTGTTGGTAAATGGTACAAAAAAGAAGGTACAATAGAAGCCTTATAGCCTTTGTTTTGCATAATCCTCACATCCAATGTTCAAATAGCCTCTCTTTTCTACCTCCATTTTTTCCTTCTTGGGACTCTTGCTTTCTACTGTGCAGCTGATCTGGTGATTGTTATTTTAGAAACAATTTCTTTTTAACCTTTTTGCTTTATTTTACATGTTCCTTCATTCCCCTTCTTCTTTTGTGTTTACTTCATTTCCTGAAGTCTCAAGGGGGAAGAATAGAATAGCTAGACTGTGAACATAGTAGAGTTGAAAAATATATGCAGACATTGCTGGTCAGTTAGAAAGCAAGAAGAAGAGGAAAAAGCAGTTCCTCCTCAGCTCCTTTAAGGTTCTTCATCCCTTTTATTTTATCAGATGTGTAGTACCTTATACACAAAAAAGTTGGAATAATCTATCATCTTCAGTCATGAGAGCCTGATGGAGGTTTTACTCAAATGTGCTTTCTCTTCATTATCCGTCAAAGTTGTGTTGCTGACGTGTGTTTCGTAATAAAAGAAGCTTTTGTAGGGAGCTTATCCGGCAAGCAGTAGTGCTGATAACCGAGCTTTTTTCATTGACCCAAAAAACCGCCTGGTTGAATGAGGGTCGAGAAATTTAGGGTACGTAGTAGCCTTGCAAATTGGTTTTTCGGTCAATATTGGAAAGCAGCAGCAGCACCTTTAGTTCCCCCAGTAGTCCGTAACGGCAAGGACAAGCTTCCAGGCTTTCGCTTCTTCTTCTCCGCCGCCTCTCGAGTTGACCCGAGGGGGCCATCAGACAATATTGTATTTTTATGTTATAACGCAATAAGCTTAAAACTCTTGACACTAATTGATGAAATAGAGTGGAGACCTTCAGCTCAAAGAAAAAGCCACTTTTTGCTGCTGTTGTTGGCATGGCAGCACTAGATGCAATTCTCCCAATTAGTTCTTGTGACATAACACCTTATAGTATGGCTAGGGGCAAAATATAGAACTAAAGTTGCAGTACCTTAGCTTGTCCAATGCAAGACCTGCCGGTGCTACCGCCGCCAAGCAGTTTGTCCCATTTTAGAACCTTTATAAAAGTTGGATAGGCTATACAAAACACCAAACTTTGGAGGTTCAAGTGGACATTTCAATCTCGCCAAACAAATCCGTTCTGTTGGAGAAAATAGGGGTTAGTCATGACGTCATCGACCTGATAGGTCAGCTGATGAACTAATGCCAATTCCGCCAGCTCGGCTGCTATGCCAGACCAGCCTCGCCTATAGACATTACCGCCACCTGGTGGTTTAGGTCAGCTGTAACTACCCAGTATAGGGTTTATGGCCCAGGTTTATGAGGCCTTTATAAAGGCTTGGGAAATTAGAAGTTTAGAAGCAAAGTGTACTTATTTTTGTTATTCTAGATTGGATTGCGGCACTGGTCCGGGTATTGTTCGAACTGGCAGTAAAGTGCATCTGGGTCGCTGGAATCGCTTGACAGTTTTCCGACATGATTGGGGCGTCTGGTTGCAACTCAATGGTGGCAAGCACGAAGAAGGCCGTTCACAAGGCCTTTTTTCCCGCATCACCTTTGCTCAACCCGTGTTACTGGGTTCGCCAGCCTCCTTTTTTGCCAACACGGAGCACTTCCTCGAGATGAAGGTCAGCTACCAAGGCTGCCTACGTCACTTGGAGATCAACAACAAGGCCTACCATAATATTCTGAAAACTGATGCCCTAGAGGGTTTCGACATCAGGGAATGCCGCATCGAAGAGGACGATTGTCAAAGTTTAACCTGTCAGCATCACGGTCTTTGTCGAGTGGCCTTGGAAGATAAAGGCCAGCAGCCAGCAGGAATGGGCTACTGTGAATGCCCCTTGGGATTTGATGGGCAGTTTTGTGAGACTCCCGTGGATATTCAGATTCCTTCTTTTAATGGCAAGTCCTCGCATCTCATTTTTCCCGGCCTTGGCTCAAAGTCTCCCTTGTGGAATGATTTCCAACTGGTCATTCGACCGCAAGAAGAAAATGGACTTTTACTCTTCAATGGGGATCACCATGATGGAGACTTTGTGGCTGTTTTCCTTAATCAGGGATTTCTGGAATTCGCCTTTGATGCTGGAGATGGAGTGACTGTCATCAGGTAAAACCTATAGGACAAAATCCAATTTATTGCTTCTTTAAAATGCTGGTTTTTGATTTTAGGTCTTCTGCACCTTTGAAGCTAAACCGTTGGCACCGTGTTCGAGTCACGCGAACTGGACTTTTGGCTGAGGTTCAAGTCGATGATAGGAAGAGGGTGGCACAACTGGCCACGGGGGCTTTCACTCAGGTAGTAATACTACAACTTTTGCAGTTTCGAGTTTGAAAATACATAAATTTTTCATATTTCACAGGTGATTCTGAGACAAAGTCTATATCTTGGAGGTGTGCCGACTTTCGACATTGTCTCTCCTTACGTTCCTGTGCGAAGGCCTTTTGCAGGATGCATCCAAAAGGTAGTGAAAGTCGCAAACTTTTCCTAATCACGTTAGAAAGCAGCTCTCGCAGAGACTGTTAATCAATTAGACAGAGTTCAAATTAATGAACCTTGAAGCTTTGGAATGAATGCCATGATGCACTTTGGCGTCAAACCTAGAAAAATTGGCTAGATGTCGCTTTTCTTATTTAGTAATTCAGCCTTTAGTAGATACTCAAAAGCTACATCTGGTGCCGCCTTTACAACTCAATCTAAAATTCCAGTTTATGGTCAACGGACAACATTTGGACTTGGTCCACGGGTCCCAAGGGGGCATCAACGTTTCACCATGTTGGTCACATCCCTGCAGTGTACAAAATGCTACTGTTTCAAGCCCATGTGGACTCCAGGGGACCTGTAAACCCATCATGAACGACTACAGCTGTGAATGCCCTTTGGGTCTAACAGGAGCCAGATGCGAACATATCTTGAGCGGCACTTCACTTGTCGCCACTGAAACTTCAAGACAAACCACCAGATCTTCTCTTTTGGATAACGCACCCGCTTTTATTGGAGACAGCTTTTTACATTACAATGACCAGCCTATTGCCCAAAAGTAAGTGTCTAAACATATCCATTTCTATTCTACCTTAGTAGGGTCTAAATCCTAATTTATTAAGAGGGAAGATAGAGAAGAATAACGATAATTTGGTAGTCAAGAAAAAGCTAGAGCCATGCCATAATACCCCTAAGGCTTTTAGACAGATGAGGCAAGAGGGGGGCTAAGAAAACAAACACTACTAACCACCCAAAACAACAAGGGAGGCCGGAAGGTGGTGGAGGGGAAAATAATTAGCACATGCAAAGTGAATGTTACTTCATACTGTGCACTTTTATCCTTGGAATATTGGAGCATACATTTTAGGAGAAAAAAATCTGAAAGTCAGAACTCCATAAAACATTTTGAATTTTCCCGCATTTTTTTCAGCACTGGCAGTAGAGCAATAGCGGCCCGGCGGGCAGAATGGCAGGCCTAACAGTGTTAAAAAAGTGCGGGAAAATTCAAAATGTTGCATCGAGTTCTGACTTTGAGATTTAGTGCGGGAAAATTCAAAATGTTGCATTGAGTTCTGACTTTGAGATTTTTTTCTCCTGAAATGCATGCTCTAGTATTGAATTCTTTCCAACTTCTTTTTTGTTGCAGCATCATCGGCAATACCAACACCTTCAATCTTCGTGTGAAAATCGAGGGTTCCAATGGCCTTTTGCTCTGGACGGGCGGAGAGGCCATGAGTCCGGCCTCAGATTTTTTGCTTCTGGGAGTGCAAAACGGATTTCTACATTTCCGATTCAATTTAGGAAATGGAGAAGGCGGTGTCATCTACAATCACACGAGGATTGATGATTCAAAATGGCATCGCATCAGAGCTACCAGGTCTGAACTTTCAAACTTTTTTGACTTTCCAGACGAGCTGTGAATATGCAGTTTTAATTAAGATAAATGTGCAAGAATAATGACACATCTCATTACTTCTTCTTATCTAGGATTGAACAAACTGCAACGCTAAGAGTGGATAATGGACCCATTGCTACCGGCGCATCACCGGGAAAATTAAGACAGCTTAACGGAAATGGACAACTTTTTGTTGGTAAGATTCCTATTTTTCTCAACTAAAGCACAAAAAATGTAAGAAAAATTTGGGTAATTTGAATTTCCCGCATTTTTTTGGGTTTATCAGAATATGTTTATCAGTTTATCAGTCAAAAATACGGGAAATTACAAATTGACAAATAAACAGAAACCAAAAAGTGCGGGAAATTCAAATTACCCAAATTTTCTTACACTTTTTGTGCTTTAAAGAATTGAGTTGAGTGCTTTGAAGAAAATGTCAAGGATACGCGGTGTTCTGGTTTTTCTTTCTTCCTGATGCGATAACATGTGACTGACTTCAACTTTTTTTTGGTAGGTGGAGTAGAGGAGATCGATCAATTGCCAGTGCCCCAATTTCGACGAGGTCTAGTCGGCTGCATTTCTGAACTGAGTGTGGGCAAACTTTTCGCTTTGGACCTTCTCCATCGGGCTCAAAATGGTCAAAATGTTGACAGCTGTAGAGAAACCTTTGATTTCTAACTTTTTTTGCTGGTCCTCACAGTGACTTTATCCTCGGTTGTAACACTTCTACAACACTCACCACACATATCAAATAGTTCCCTCAACATATCTCCTACATGAAACAAGCTTTGATCCTTATTGTTCATCATTCCAAGAAAAGACGACAACATATCACCCCCACCGCCTAAGAGACACCCTGTACAGATTTTTTCACTACCAAATCAAGACAAAAAACGACACCCGATTATTATTATTATATTGGATCATATTGAAGTCTATGATAAAAACATGAAGCGAAGCTGAAATATAACACGTTTCATTTTCTGAAAAGATTGTCATGACATCATTGTTCTTCACTTCAGACTCTGCGTTTTCAGAGGTTTCTTTCTTGTGGATAGGTGGCTACAGACCGGCTTGCTGATGCGATGGCAGAGAGCGGCACGGGCTACGCTATCTAGGTGTCCTGCGCACAGCGAGATAGAGTTTCACATGCGCACCTAGTGCGCAAGGAGCATTAAAAGTAGGGTGGATCTTTTTAGACTAATGTTGTTTTACTCGTAATTTTGACAATGAAGCGCTTATTTAAATTGAAGATTTTTTACCGACAATAGCGACTACATCCTAGATAAAGAGTTATCAATTTAACCAACAAACCTATCAAATGAGATTATTTTTGCAGGTGGCCGAGTGATGCTGATGATAGCACAGGTGTACTTAATGACCAACCAAATCTTAAATCCCAATTGAGCCAAGCGTTGTCGATTAGTACATTTAATTCGATTGTTATTTATTTCTAAATCAGTTGCTAAGTGACAGCGGTAGTACTAAGAAGTACAGGTGATCTGACCTACATTTCATTCGCCTTGGAATTGGTTGCCTTGGTGAAATTCTCCTCTAGCAGCTGAGTTTGGAGGGCAAGGTTAAGGAATAAGAAACAAACAATTCGCTATATCAAATCTTTCTGAAGATTGCCATGAAGTATTGAAGACAAACCCATCCTAATAATGAAGATAATCTGCTTGGTAATATCTTGCTTTAGCTTGAGCAATGCTCAATTTGCTGGAGGATTTGATTACGATTATCTTGATTACGAGACTGGAGGAAATTATAGAGGCAAATACATTGGTGACTTGTCCACTCATCACCATCAGGTCAGCGGATCAGTTTATGCAGTGGACAAGTACACTCTCTTGCTCAAAGATTTCACCTACAATGGGGGTGGCAAAGACACCTTTTTCATGGTCGGTACGACCAACCAACCAAGCCGAAAAGGTGACATTGTCCCCAACGAATACGGTAAAACCAATGTGCTTCATAGGTATCTCAATCAAGAATTCACACTGACTGTACCTAATGGCAAAACCATCGGTGAGTTGGAATGGTTTGCTGTCTATGACTTGACGGAGTACGAGGCTTATGGATCTCTACGTATTCCATCGGGTTTTGAGCCGCCAGATACTTACATTGCCTCGCATTTGGAAGGGAGATCCAATAACATAGATGCTGATCGGGTGTTGGTCTTAGACTCCAAGACCATCATGCTGGAGCAGTTTTTCTACGATGGCAAGGCCGGAAAGGGGGTTCACTTCTACGTCGGACGTGGGCCTCAACCTTCCTCCAAGGGAGTAGTGGTACCCGATGAATTGGGTTACCTGGAACCTCTGAGAAGTTACCACGGTGAAGATGTGACTTTACAATTGCCTGGTACCACTACCATATCCGATGTTCGTTGGATTAGTGTCTATGACATTGATAACCAGCTGGATTTGGGACACGTGATCATCTCTGAAAATATCAATGTGCCGCCTTCCCTCTCAGATGTTGTGGATCCCGACATTCAATTGCCACACTGTCAAAGATTACATTCTGATTTACAAGTTGCTTGGTCCGTGTTTTCGCCTTCGATAACCATTCAATTGATAGCCAACATAGATAAGGACAATGAATACATTGGTTTTGGGTTTTCTCCCAAAGGCTCATCTCAGATGGTTGGCTCAGACGTGGCCATTGCCTACTATGATGGCAATCTAGGCTACGTGGATGATTACAACATTACTGCCAAGTCTCCCTGCAGTGGTATCTTAGGCGTCAAAAAAGGCGTCTGTCGAGATGATGACGCACACGGTGGGCAGAATGACAACCAAATTCAAAGCTATGACAATCACCAGAGAGATGGTATAGTGACCTTCACCTACCGAAAAACCATAGGAAATTCTCATGACGCTGGAGATTTGGCCATCGATGAAGATGGGCCCAATTCCATTATTTGGGCTCTCGGTCGCTTAGCTTCTCCTGGAGGTCGGCGAGGCCGAAAATATCCTTCCTTTCATCACACTTACCCCAAAAACCATGTCCAACTAGACCTCAATAGTGACGATACTCTAATGAAGAACAACGAGGAATCTTTGTACAAATGCAAACCCTTTGTCAAAAAGGCCTCGGCTCAAATGAGGAGAAGAAAGATCGAGAATAACAAAATCAATCCTAAAGTCAAAACTTGGGGCCCTCACAGACACTTTGACTACTCCTTGAGAACTTTTGATGCCAGGTTGGGTCCTCCAGGGGGTGCCAAGGGCTACTCCGGCATCACAGGTATGCCTTCCAATGGCTTTGTTTGGTACGTCAATGGATATGTGGCCTCTGAACTGTACATGCGAAGGGGATTGACCTATGCCTTCAGAGTGGAAGGTGGAGATGACCCTTACAATCCGGACTTTTACAACCCACTTGTCATCTCCACAGACCCTGTAGGAGGTTATGAGAGACTCTCCAATGAGAAGAATTCACGTATAAGAGTGTTGGCCGGGCTTGAGTACACTAGAAGAGGTGTTCCAAGGCCCACTGCCTCAGGTAATATTTGACTTATATATCAAAAAGAAGACTCACTCACTCCTCCTTCATTCATTTCAGGTCGTCTCTGCACTTGGACTCACACACAAAATGCTGATCGAAGATTGGACTACACATTCGAGACTTTCGAGAGGTTCAGAAACAGCTTGAGATTAGAATGTGCTGAAGAGGGCAACGCTGCAGTTTTAACAGTGACACCCAATGACACTTGGCCTGATGTGGTCTACTATAACAGCTACACTCATCCCTACATGGGATGGAGAATCAATATTGTGGACGATTTCAATCAAAGATTTAGCTATGCTAGTGGAGCAGTCCAGACCAGCATACAATCCAAATGTGTAGCTTTTGCCATTGCTAGCTTTGCCATATTTTTGACAATAAACTGAAATCAGAAGACTTGACAAACAAAAAGATAATAAGTACATAGTATCTGTACTGTATAATATATATTATTGCTTCCTTTAAAAAAGTCCATCTAAAAGATTAGCATTGCCTGCTGCTGCTGCTGCTGAAGTTGTTGACTCTGTGAGAGTAGATGAAGGTTGTCCTCCAGCACCAGAATTTGTCTGTAATTGAAGGTGATTAAGAAAGCTGCACTATTGCCCAGAATCTACAAGTAATGAGACAAGAACATTGATGGTTAGCAATGTTAGTAAAGCTTATTCTGTTTTAATGAAAAAAATCATCATCAAATGGGTCATCTTTGATACTAAAGATGTTGACAGAATCAGATTTTGGAATGATGCCACTATCATTGTCAGAGATCTGGTCATTGAAGCCTCCACTCAAGGGAGTTAAGGATCTGTCATTGATCCCATTGTTCACTACTTTGGAGAAGATCTTGAATTTGGCTTCTAAAGGTTCAGCAAAGACGTTTTCTTCTCTTTGGGGCTTGTGGTCTGGTGTGGATGAGTAAGCTTCATTACCCGTTCCCATGGTGGTGGTTTTTGTGACTGATTTCTTGACAGGAGCACCTACTTCAGCACTAGGAGGCCACCAATCTGTATTGTAGCTTGCAGCCACATCATCTGATGCTTCTAGACTGTGTCCTCTTGAGCATATGTGGTCATCATCTACGTGTCTATGACTAAAGCGTTTGCATTTGGAATGGGAATGTTGAGATTCACTACTATGCTGTCTTATAGGTGCACTAGGTTCTGGCTTGCTACTGCTGCTTATACTGTTATTATCTTCTTGATCTAGATTATTTATTGTATTGTTGGTACCCCAATCTGTGTCTCCAAAGTTATCTTGAAATGCATTCTCTGAGTTGTTGCTTGTGGTATTATTGTAGGCTTTTCTTGTAAGCGGTTGTTCCTGATGTTGCTGCTCTGGGATCTCTGGACCTTCATCATCAAAGGTTGTCCAATTGTTTGTTTGGACTGATCCGAAAGGAGTCTTGAAAAAGTTTTCCTCATTGGCTGACTTGATAGATTGAGTTACTGATTCTTCATCTTCGTTGTCATTGTAAATGGGGAGTTGGCTTTCTCTTTTGTTGGGTAATTCTTCAATGACTTCTTCGTTTTCTTCATCATCTTCTTCTACTTTTTCAATTGATTTGATCGGTGATTGAGTGTCTGAGTGAGATATTGGACTGCCTTCACTTGAACAAACCACAGGTTGAGGAATTGGATCTTCATAAAGTAATTCTGGCTCATCGTTATCTTCATAATGTGTTTCCTCTTCATGTTCTTGCTGTAGAGTGTCTTCAACTTCATTTTCCTCAGGCCTTTCTTCTTCACTTGGTGTTCTCCAAGCTCGAATCAAGTCTTCTTCCAATTGCAATTCTCTAAAGACTGCATATTTGTCATACTCATTGTCTGGTCTTTGTGACAATGCTGAATGTTCTGAAGCAGCCTGACTTTCAGGCCTACTGGCTGTAGTTGGAATAGACAAACTTGTTTCGACTCTAATTTGCTGGTTGATTGACAATGGAGTGAAATCATCATCAAATCCTGAGGATGAAGCCACTGAGACTGGAACTGTTTCATCTGGAAGATGATGACGATGGTGATTATCAAATCCAGAGGAACCTGGCATTTCAGATACATTTGGAAAAGCAAATCCTATTTCTTTACTTGTTGTTGACAAGGGGGGTTCAAATTCATTTTCTTCGATGGTTGTCACCTCTGCTTTAGAAAAGTTATCACAAACAAAGTTGTCTGAAAAAGAAGGTTTCATTGCTGATGATGTAGAATAAGTTGTAGTAGCAACATTATTGCTCAGTTCCTCATTCAGGCTAGGTTGAGTATTATTACTTTTCTTCATTTCTTCGTTGATGTATTCTACAAGTTCAAGAATAGACATCCCCTTCATCTCTTCAGGCAACTGACCAGACTGTAATTTGGCATTTAAATCTATCAAACTCATTTTGGAAAGCTCTTCTACTGACACGGCTACTGTGACTTCATTAATTTCTTTCTTGGCTTCAGTTGATTGCAATATATCTTCAAAACATTGTTTGGCTTCTTCTTTGTCTAGTTTAAGAGAACCTAACATAGGCATTGGTGGGAAATCATAAATATCATGTCCAATGATTACATCTGGTTGGCAAGGAGGAGGAGATTCTTCAACAGAAGGTTTGTTAAAGCTGGTGATACCTATCAGGCCTCTGGTAGGTTTCTTGGGTGGCAAAGGAGGTGGAGAGCCTTGGTTGCTTCTTCTGGATGGTTTCTCTGGTAGCTTTGGTGGTATTTCTACTCCTGCTGCTACCGCAGAAGGCAATGGAAGATGTGTACCAGAGGTATCATAATGGAATTCAGACTGATCTTTCAATCTATTGTATCTTCTGGGTGATGCTTCCAGGTGAGGAATTGATCCATACCTACTAGTTTCACGCTCTTGGCCATTGTCTTGAGCATTATCTGGAGGAAGTGACACTTTGAGTGTAGTGGTAGTTGTAGTATCAATGGTACTGTATATGGAGTTGTCAGTATTGTTAAAAGTAGTCATAGGTCTACCTAAAGTATGGTACAGTCTAGTATCGTGAACTCCACTTGGCTGATTTCTCCAGGATGATGCTACCAAAGAGGTTATGGTTGAAGTATTGCTTATTCTGCTGGTGGTGGAGGGATGTGACAAATGGGATGAGAAACCAAATCCTCTAAAAGGTTGTCTTGGCATGGTGTCTGACGAAGTTAAACTTCTTCGGGTTGTATCTAAGTGTCCGTAAGTTAGTTCACTACCTGATCTTGGTGGAGGGGTTGGTAAGTTTTGGTTAGCTGATCTAAGACTAGATCTTTGACTGGTGTTATGCACAAACGAAGTATTTGACGAGACAGAACAAGATAACGAGACATCTGGTTGACATTGTTGTTGTTGATGAGTAACACCTACTTCCATTGATCCAAAATTGACTGGACTCTCTCTCGAGTCGTTGTTGGACATACTGCCTAATTTGGGGGAGGTTGATTTCAATTCACTGAAAAAATCCTTTTTGTCCACATATGGTTTGGATTTGCCTGTCCCCAACGGGTCCAGATCAGTGAAAAGGCCACTGCTGCTTGCATTGCTGATACCACTAGTTTCCATGCTAGATACCTGTAATGATCACAATGAATATATTTCTTAAGGACCATAATTAGTATGTCATACCATTTGTGATTGTTGCTGCTGTATTTGTTGTTGTTGTGGTATTTGTTGTTGTTGTTGTTGTTGCTGCTGCTGTTGGGGTGGGAAAGCTGCATCCTGGAATCCGCCACTTATATGCTGCTGTGGTGGGAAAGATGCTAGAAAGTAGAAAAGACAAGATTAAGCACTTCTCCAATTAACTAAAACCAATACAGGCAATTATCTGCCACTCACCTTGATTTGGCTGACCACCACTTAGAGCTTCAAACACAGCATATCGATCTTCGCCTAAACCAACAGCAGCAACCATCTGTTGGTCTGTCGTTGAACTAGCCACATTAGAAGGAAAATGGTACCTTCCTTGAGTACCACTTCTATTGGATTTGGGAGGTGGAGGTAAGAATGGGGTTCCCCCAAAAGGATCAGGACGTCCTGGTTGTTGTTGTTGGTGATGGTGTGCTTGAGTCATCAAAGCAGGGTTCAAGGGAGACTGGTTTTCTTGTTGTGTCTGTGGTGCCATATCTTTAGCTTGCATAGCTGTGGGTGCATGAGGCAAGCCAGGATAGGAAGCTTGCTGATTCAACTGCTGCTGCTGGTGCTGTGACTGATTCTCATTGACAGCAGGAAAGTTATTGGAAGAAGGTTGCAGACTGCCAATTGGAATCATGCTGTCAGTTTGGAAACTCATTGGAGCTGATGGAGCTATCTTATCTATTTGTCGAATCCCAGCCTAATAAAACAAGAAAGACTTTCTTTATTTAGAAAGCAGTTGAGTCAACAATGGGACACCCACCTGGATATTAGTCAGTTCACTTTCTAGACCCAACAGGTCAGAGAGTGCCCCTGAAGCTGGTCCTTGGTTGCTTTTGGTTGGAAGATGTGGTGGTGGTTGAACCATGGAAGCACCATCGGGATAGTCAGGAAAGGTAGCGACTGACACATTAGAAGCTGTCCCAACGAATGCTTGTGGAGGGAAAGCAGGTTGCGTTGATCCAGGATGATGTGGCAGCACGTCTTGCTATAGTACAAACCATCATTAGTTTTCATTTTAGAAAGCCTTATAAGAAATCTTTTACCCTTTTATCTTTGTCCATTTTTTTGAGTGCATCGTCTATTTCCTTTTGTTTGAGTTCAAAGACAACCTGAAACAAATCTCGCATGGCCACAACCACCTAAGTAGAAAAATCCATAATTCAAAGAAGAAGGAGAAATAAGAGTATTATTTCGAACCTGTCCAGCAGCCTTTTCTGTCTTGATGCCAAAAAATCTGTGACCATTCTCCGGAGAGCCATAAATGTAACCAAAGGCGCGACTGTCCGACATGTCTTGGGCAATAAAGCTAATCTTGTGGACAGGATGGTGATAAAGACAATCTCCCGTCTTCTCATCTCTGATTTTGAGCCCATCCACGGCGATGTGTATCAAAATTCGTTGCTTGTGTTCTCCCGAAGCCTTGATGGCTGTTTTGAGCTCGGCTAAGGCATCTTGGCACATACGGTCACCTCGCGCTTCCTGCACTTCTAAGACGCCAATCAGCTTTCCCTTGAACATCTGACCTTCGCCAAGGAACTTTTGTTCATTGCCTCCACGCCCTATAAAAGGGGGACACATTTAAGACCATAGTAGCCTTACATCTCTGTGTAGTAATGATGGACACAGGCTTTGGAAAAGTGCCAGAAAAGATGTGTGGTAGAGAAAGATGATGCCACTCAATATGCACACATTACACAAACCAGATAAAATTGATATTAACACAGTGATACTCATTGAATTACTTTAGAAAATTGAAATGGAAAAGTTATAAAGTTCAAAGCCTTTCCAACTTACAAGTTTGTTGACCTATCACATCATCAGTAGCAGATTCTAATTCTAAATCCTCAATTTCATCCTCAAGCTGGAGGACCCTTTCTTCTTTCACTTATTTATGAAAACCATTTTAAAGAAAAACCTTTTAAATGAAGACCAATCAGTTTGTAACTTACATTTGTTAGCTGGACTATGTTTCCTCCTTCCCAAAGTGGAAAAATTGGGCATTTTGGAATGATTTTAGAACAACCATCCACCCAAAATATTATCTGGCGAGAGCCGCCACTGTAGTCCTCCTCTCGTTGGTTTCAGCTGCTGTACTAGCCATTCTTTAAAGCCCCTAACTTTCCTTTAAGGCAGCTGACGACAATAGTCCCACCGGCAGTGGCGCGAGCCTTTCTGAGTCAGAGGAGAGCCGAGAGAAAGCAGCTCCTCGGCGGTGCAGCTAATGAGGCAGGGTGGTTCTCACCACTACTAAAATATGCCTCATTGCTCTACTATAAAGTAGTATGGATGGCACGTGGAAACAGGAAAAGGATAACTGAAGAAAGCGCCGATTTTCAAATGACAGTATTCATTTAGTAGTGAAACCATCAAAATCAACCATTTGTCCTTATCTAAGAGTGGCTTTCTAATTGTAATGGAACAATCATCCTATTATACCTAGGGTAAAAATACGGAGAATTTCCTACAATGTCCATTTTTTTGCGAATCTTGTTTTACGCATTGATAATCAAATCACAAGGTTAAAGTTGACACTGTTTATGAACAAACAAATCAGCTTTTTAAACTTTGTTTACCTTGTGGGGTCGTTGCTTCAGTTGTGGGTGTACTCGGAATGGGTGAGTTTGGGGGTGTACTTGGAGTTTTGATAGTAGAACTAGCTGCTGCTGCTGTATTCGATTTGTTAGAGGAGAAACGAGCAAAAAGACCACGTTTGACAGGAGTAGTAGTCGAAGCTTCTTCTTTCTTTTCTTCCTCGTTTTCTACAACTGGAAGTAAAGGGAATAAATCTTGGATAACCAATCAAGCTACAGACTAACAAAAAAAGAAGGGAAAGCACCTAAAAAAATCTCGTGATCGAGAAGATTGCGTCAGTTATCAATTAGTAATCACATGAACTATTCAACTTACTTTTTTCCGTGTCTTTGGCATTGATGTCTTCGTTGGCCACTTTGGCATCAACGATGTCAGAAAATTCTACATCGTCTTTGACATTAGAGTCTGGTTCGTCTTTCTTTGCATCATTAGCCGAAGAAGCTCCTTTCAATTCTTGATTTTTCTCTGTAGCCTCTCTCAAAACCGTCGAATTTCTTTCCAAGATGGCCATAAACTCATCGGTGGTTGGACTGCGTACCATATCAGTATCGGTTACATTGACGGGTCCAGGTTCGGTACAACTGACCAATGAATCAGTTTTTCTTAAGGAACCTTTTTGTTCACTGGATCCAAATGGATTAGAAGCTTCTCTAAATAAATTATCCGGTTGATTTGCAGCTAAAAACGTGTTGTCTACTGATGATACGGTAGTTGGTGCTGATACGAAAAGTAATTAAAATAAAAAACAAGTTGATAATCATGGTTATTGGTTCCTTACCTATTTCTTGCACAGGAGCTTCAGAGATAGTAATTTCAGGAAGAAAATTGCTTTGAAATCCAGAGTTCTGTACATTTTGCACTCCCATTGATGGATTTTGCATTCCCATTGGCATTCCATTTGACATATTTGACATCATCATTGGCATTCCATTAGATACATTGGGCACACCACCCATAGGCATTCCATTTTGAGTATTTGGCACCACTCCAATAGATAAATTTTGTTGCGGCGGCAATCCCATTTGCACTCCATTCTGTATGTTGGGCACTCCAAATTGCATTCCGTTCTGTACTGGCATTGGTGTGAACCCATTGGGTTGCATCTGGGCTAAACCATTGGGTTGCCCAACGGACAAAAATGCAGGTGTAGGCGGTGCAGGTGCCGTTCTGAGGGGTGCCATGTTAGGATTGCTAGCACTTAGACTCATATTGATGGCATTGCCATACTGATTGGGTACACTCAGCAACGTGTTAGGTACATTGGGCATGGATCGATTCAGGTCGGATTTATAAAGTGCGTTGAGGTCAATGTCGGACCCAGGACCTCTCATCAAGTTTCCTTCAGAGCCTGATGACAAATTGGACAGTGATCCAGTATGATTTTCGGCTGATACATTGAGGTTTTGAAACGACCCACTATACATGATGGATGTTGTGTTGTAACTGATACTGTTTAGGCCATTATCACACTTTTGTTGCGGCTTTTTACACTTTTTTGAGGGGACGAGGAGGGGATTTCTGCACATATAATGAAATTGACTTTATATTGAACATTAGGGTCACAATTTTTTCCCCCCAAACCCCCTTTTTGTTCTTGTTCACTTTTTGACAAAGAAACCAAAATTGATTGAAATAACCAAAAAAAACTTTTTTAATGAAACCTAGTCTACATATACCTAAACATTTATTCTAACATTTTAGTGTCAAGTTGTCTAAATGTGCTTCTGATAACCCCCGATTTTTCTGTGAATTGAAACTTGTCACTTGATATTTGAAGTAGGGTGTTCTCGTAACCCCAATGTTCCCTCCTATCATTGCCTTCTGATAATGTACCGCACTGTGCAATTCTCTTCAGTCATAATTGAAAATTCACCACAAAAAGAGAAATGGACAAATTGTAATTTATAGGGGCGTTTCTTCATAGTTTTAGGGAAATTTTTCTTTAAAAGATTTTTTTTTGCACTTTTGAAGAAAAAATCTCTTAATTTTTTGAACACTTTGAAAATTATGAAATCAATATTGATTGCAGCCGGAAAGTCCCATGATTTTTGCGGTAAAAGATTTCATATGCGTTTTACAGATTGATATGAATAAAGGTCAATGAGTTTGTGTCTGGATCTGCTAATATTTGCAAAAATGAAATGAAAATTAGGCTATTAGAAAATAATTTTACATGATCTTGTTTACCGCAAGGTTTATTGTACGACCCAACACAACCTCCTGTTTTAGAATTAGCCTCGCTGATTTACCATTTACTATGGAACGGAAACATCACAGACTTTATCAAAATACCAAATGAAATATAGCTCAGCCAGTGGTAGAGCAAATGGCTGCAATGGCTGCAAAATTTTTTAATGATCGTTTTCTTGAACACGATTTGCAATCAAGGTCTTAAGAGTGGCCTTTTCTAATAACAATATTTATTTTCAAGCAGTGAGCATATAGTTTTCCGTGGGT
>LT727946.1:0-44063 GCA_900157175.1 Oithona nana
CCTTTTCACAGACTCGTTACACAGACTCGGTTCTCGCTTCGCTCGAACCTCGTCTTTTCCACTCGAAAAAATTAAAAATTAAAAAAAAGGAATGGGAATGAAAAAAATAGTAAAAAAATTAATTACAAAAAAAAATTCAGAAAAAAGTAAATTAGAAAAAAATCAGGGTGGGTATGAAAAAAAAAAGAAAGGGTTTTGTTATTCTACCTATTTTTGCTTCGACATCTCCAGAAGTGCGTCGACTATCGATATCTGGCGGAACGTTGACATCCAAAATCCCCGTTTGAGCCATCATTGGGTCTGTATTTATTTGGCACATGTATTGCCCTCGATCTTCTTCTTGGACATTGGTAATATGCAAGTTGAAGGTCGTCATAAAATCCCCTGAGACAGAAATCCGCGGGTCGTGAGTTATGACAGTATCAGCCAAAGATAAAATGGCTTTGGAATCTGACCGGACCCACCCCACCTGTAATAAAGGACAAAATAATGAGGTATTATTAAACAACGTACGAAAAATATTGATTTTATTTTCAGTATACTATAGCATTTGCGATTTTTCACGTCTAAAAGTTTGAAACAATTCAAACTATAAGCGCGAGCAAGGTCACAAGTTTAAAAATCTAATAAAATCCTTCGAACTGAGAAAAATCACGATTTTTTTCACTTTTTAGCCTCGGATGGCCTCGGAGGTGAGATCTGAGGTCACTCGCCCTAAATCGGGGTCGCTGAGCAACTTTTGACTTCAGCCACGACCTCAAAAAATGCTTCCTTCTATGATTTTTTGACACCCCAAATACATATCAGCTGACGGCCTCGGAGGCCTCCGAGGCCGGCCTCGCATGGCCTAAAACCAACGTCCTCATGAATAGATGCTGCATGCAAAGTTTCAACCTCCTAGCTCTGAAACTGAGAAATCAACAACAATAACAATAAAATACAAAGATGTAAAAGCGTGAGCAACTTGCGCTCGCGCTAAAAAAATATGGTGTGTATTGAAAATCAAAATATCATTGTCGTGACAATCATTTTATGAGGGTTCTTAGTATTTCCCCTGATGGGAGGATTGCTAAGTAATAAAAGCAGAAAGTTTTTCTAAGGCAGCAATAAAAGCTTTCTTATTCTGAAGAGATAGTAGTAAAATATTCTGGGGAATTTTGATATGATTTTTCAAGCAAATGTATAAATCTGCTTCTCAATTCCGGCTTTTGGTACATCACGCTTTTGTATCCTGCAATCCACATCATGATTGTCACCATAATCCCTTTGTTCCAAAACCACTTTGTCAATTCTTGGATCATCAATGATTTTTCAAAAATTCCATAAAGTCTACATTTTCTAGTGAATGCTTGGCAATAAATGTGTAACAATTTGTCTGCCCATTCCTCAACATTCTGTGGATCCAAACCCACGAAAATAAAATGTGCCACATCAATGATTGGATGATCTTGGCCCAAAAATGGCCAATCAAAGACCAAAACTTGATTTTGATGGGAAAACATCATGTTATTAGCCCACAAATCTCCATGGATCAAAAATGGAGGATTTGATCCATAATTAGTCACTTCTGCGTAGACTTTTCTCCACTTTGAGGTCAGATTTTGTAATGGCCAAACCAAAGTTGGCTTTTCCTCAGACAAATCGTTGATTAAGGCCTCAAAATTGGCTTCAATCTCTGCTTGGTACCAAGAATCTTGTCCAAAATTTTGATGAACAGATGACCAAATTTTTTGCTGCTTGATTTGAGGAGAATCTTTTAAAATCATTGCATGAGAGGTTGCGTGAAAAGATGCAATCATTTCCAAAGCATTTTTAGCCTCCAGAAAATTCAAACCCTGATTGACCGATCTCATAAAGTAAGAATCTGAGTGATCTTCCATGATGAGAATAAATCCAGTTTCATCAAAATCCCCATAAAAGATCTTGGGAGTTTTGCCTTCAAGATCAGAGTGTCCAAATTGTTTCTCAAACTCAATCATTTGGGGTAAAATGTGTTGATAAGCAATGACTTCACGATGGTGGCAATTGTAGCTTTGTACCATTCGGCAATAAGAGCTAATAGGGTAAGCCGAAAATTTCAAAAATAATGGAATGCTTGTTTTTCCAACTTTGATGGAAGCTTTTTTGACTCCATTGACAAATCCATGATTTGGCCCATCAATGTCACTGATGTTCAATATCTCAACATCTTGACCCTTCAAAGATGTTTTCATTACCGTTGATAACCATTGTTCATCAATTTCGGAACTTTCTTTAGGAATGTTGATCCTGGTCATTGTCCAAGCCTGATTGATGATTGAATGAGAGTTGAAGAGTTCAAACAGTGCACTTCTTTAAGCAAATGTTTATCTGACTCTGCTGTATTGATTAAAATGTCATCAAATTCAGCATTGACTCGAACTATGTGCCCAGACTAAATGAGTTGTTGGGTAATTTTAAAAATGCAAGTCTTAGTCTGCACTTTCATAGGTACATGTGATCGATCTTCTTGGCAAAACTTTTGTAAGAATTAAACTTGTGATTTTTTGACCTACAGCATCACCGATTTCATAAGAAACTATTTCATGAGCAGAAAAAGTTTTCGCGGTTAACCGATAGTTTTGATAACAACTATGATTTTTTTAAAACTAAAACATACTCATTGATAGTCTTTCAGTCTTGTTGAACAAAGATTAGAGTTATTCCATAGTATGATGTTGTCTGACTTCTGAGTCAAATGATTCTTGTTGGATGCCACTTGTTCTAGAGAAAGCAGCTCAGTCAGAGATGTAGGGGCAGTAGTAGTCAAGTAGTATAACAAGTGGCATTTAGGTGGTGTGGCATTGAGAAATGGAGGGGTTTTTCTACTTTCTCCACTGTCTGGCACACTGATGCAAAATCTCAGTTTTTGCCAAAAACTCAATTTTGATCATTTTGATGAAATCTACTCCCACATTGAATTTGAATTTTCCCGTCAAAGATTGGATACTTGAAAATTTGATTTCTTGAACAAAAATTGGGATTTTGCCACAGTGTGTCTCGGTGGTCCAAAGCACAGTATGTAACATCTGCCCGCCACAATTTGCCTCTTCTCCAATCGACTAGCACTACCCAAGTGTCATTAGCTATTCTTAGACACAAAAATTCGAAGGGACAAGTATAGACCCCCAGTAAAAAATAAGGATTTTTTTTTCACTTACCCTGAAAGGCGGCAAGTCTCTCACATTGCAGGAGAAAACAGCTTCGCGTCCAATAGCTTCAGTGATATTTTTTAAATTTCCCACAAATTGGGGGTACTGGCTTGATACTCCTCCGGATGAAGCTGAAAATGAAATGCCATGTCACATACTACTTCTAAAGACACTAAAAAAAGATGCTGACTTAGAAATGTCTCCCTTCTCTAAAAGATTAGCTAAGATCACAGTCTTGAAAATCACTTAAAAATTGTCCTTTCTTAATTCCAACAAGATTGAAAATGCTTTTCAGACCTAAGACCACGATAAAAACTACAGTCCATGACAATATTTCAAAATTCAAAGTTCTCAGTTTTTGTACTGCTGATCTCAGTAATGAGTCAAGTCTCAGCATCGCTCTCAGCAATGAGACAAGCGATTACAACGCCTCCTAGCGACCAAAACATCAACTACGAATAAATATCGAAATATCCCCAAAAGTCACTTGTAGGACCGCGATAGCGGTCAAAAATAGTTTTGCAAAAATACATTTTTAAACGCTTATAGTATAGATTTTTGGCGTGAAAAATTCAATTATTTTTTGGCAATTTTTTGTAATCTTGTAAAATGCGCGAGACTTTTTGAGTGAATTTACCAACACTGTGAAGATCTCTTACAAGTCTTCAAATTGACCTTAAAGACTCCTCGCGTCGTTGTGATGTTCTGAAATAGATTTTGGAATCTCTTGACTTTCACAACAGAAACCAGAAAACTCAAAGTTGTTCTTGAGATGCGATGTAAATCCCACCATCATGGAAGACATGCAATTTATTCCTTGTAAGAGATCCCCACCCAAAAAAAAACACCAAAAGAAAGGAAAGAAAAACTGGAACAGAAGAAAGCTTGGCAAAGGGCAAAAAATGCCCAACCCGTTTGGAGAAATTACCATCAAATGTTGCCACCAATTTGAAGTAGAGAAATAGGCAAAAGATGGGATGCAAAATGGACTCCATCCGACTCATTATGACTCTTCTTCCACTAGGAGCAACTCTTCTTCGACCTCCTGTAATAATGAAAATGAGAACGTGTCAGAAAATTAAACACACACTGTGTCTTCTCCGTTGCACAGTGTTTGAAAATCACACCAAAAAGTATCATTTTTAGAATGAAGCAAATTAGTGGAGTGAAATTTGTCCGAGTTTACCTCACATTGTTCAACTTGCTGGACTACTGGTTGCCAACAAAAAACAACTTCATTTTATCCTCTTCAAAATGAGACTTTTTTTGGGGTGATTGTCAAACATTGTGTTCTACTTTTATGGTTCTCTAAAATGTTGCTGAACTTCAACCGTCGTTTTGTCTACAAAGTTTAGCAGCAGCAGCAGTTAGAAAATGTAATCTCAAGTAAATTGAGTAGTTTTTTGGGTTCTCCTTATTATGCATTGTAAGGTGCTGTTCCCGTTGTTGAACCTACGCTGCGCCTCCTTCTGCTGCCATCGTAGCTAGTTTGTATTGTCTTTGAAACCTCTAGGGACTTTCCTCCTTCTTCTACTGTCAAAGTCTATTTCTGCCTCATGACTCCCGGGACATTTTAAGTGAGCTGGTCCCCTCCTACAAAATAGAACCTTAGCAAAAGAAGACAGCACCACTCAATTTCACTCAAACATACTACGCCCTTGAAAATCTGCTCAACGAACTATGTACATATTTTTCAAGAATTGCCTAAACCATGTTGTCCTATCACCAAGGAGACCCCGGTTCGATTCCCCGTCGGGACACTAAATTTTTTTTACAGTTCCATAAAAAATTCTCACAGTTACTAAAACACAAAAGAATTCGTTAGAATTCAGTTTATTCCAGTTTCATTACTCAAAGCTTCACGCCTTTACGGCGATCTTCAGACGACTAAAGATTTGTTTACAATTGACTAGTAGGGTAAACACAAAAGAATGTATGAAATGGTGATACACAATACAGGATTCAGGGAATTTGAATTTTCCCGCGTAGAAAGAAAAAGTGCGGGAAAATTCAAATTTGCCTAATAATGTTACATGTAGCCATTTTCAATATGCTTTGTGCTTTTTAGTAAACTTAGTGAATTTCTGTTGGAAAGGATACCTGAAGTTGTTTCCTGTTGGCAACCAGTAGTCCAGCAAGTTGAACAATGTGAGGGTAAAGTAGAACAAAGAATATTGATATGTAAAAATCAGACAAAGGCCAAAAAATACAACCTTTAAAAGTAGATTGGAAAAGTTTGCAGAGATGTAGCACTATGCATTTAGGCAAATTGGTCAATACAATTCTCTAGTGTCGTCCTACTACTTCTGTTTCCCCTTGTAAAACTTTTTTTCTTCTTTCTCCTCGAAAATCTAATTATGTTAAGGACACCCGTGAGTCGTCTCTCCATGTCGACTTTGATTTTACCTAAAAGCAAATCTCATTTCAGATGATCTTTTCTTTTCTACTGCAGTAAGAATTCCAATGATTCTTCCCACCGGGCATCATCAGCGCAACTCACACGTTTTGACGATGAATTGAAAATGCAAAAGGTTTCTTCAAGGCTCAACCCCTACTTTTCTGCGCCGCTCGGAGCGCGAAAGTGGAGCGGATTATCCTAAGAGATTTTACGTGATGACGCATCGAAATGGCATATCAAAAAGAGGACTCAGATTTGATTCTTTCTCTGACTTTTGAGGGAATTTTGCCTTATGTGTGCAATGTGACACACTGTGGCAAAAGACTATTTTTCGTTTAAAAATCACATTTTGTTGTAGAATTTTCAATTGATGATATAAGTGAGTTAAAAACCTGACGAATTTCAAACCCATTTCTAAACGAAAAGTGCGAAATAAAACATTTCTCAATTTAGATTTAGAGTCACGAAAACTAGTTTTGAGCTTTAATTTGAGTTAATTTGGGATTTACTAGATTTTGGTACAAAGGTGTTGAGTCGAATACGGGGAATCCAATTTTTGAACAAGAATTAGAGTTTATCTATAGTGTGTGTGATTAGCTGCCTAAGAAATCGATGGTAAGAAAGACCAGATGCTGCTGTAAGACCACCGCAAACAGACAAAGGTTATTATTGTAAGCTGCGGAGAAGGAGGAGAGCTAGGTGTTTATTGACAGCATTCCCATGGGATGACAGATACATAAAAAGTCAGTTTGGCGGAAAAAGTAAATATAATCCATTAAGGAAGGGCAAAACATCATTAGCTTATAGTTCTGGCATTGCTTAATGCTTCACAGCCCTTTTCGATCCTTCATCAGCCAGATCACTCTGTGTGTTGTGTACCTTTTATAGATTCCTTGAAAAACAGTGGAGAAAAAGAAAGCCATAAAGGGAGGGGTAATAATAGTATTATACCCATATGTTTATGGAGATGAGTAGTAAGAGCAGAGAGCTACATGTGTTTGGGATGATTATTGGAAAAATACTCATCTCTCTAGAAATAAGAGCAGCTTTCTTTACCAGAAAACCTTACATGTCTAGCTGGACATGAAAAGGCTATCAAGAGTCAGGAGGACAAATGTCTCAGACCCTCCCAAGGGACGAAAGCTCCCTTTCAATATTTGCCACTACCATAAAGAAAAGGCGAAAATCTTCCTATGAATTGTAGTGATGCATCATCACGTTTCAGACACACTGACGCGGATCGCGTTGTAGAATTTTTGTCTAATAGTTGGACACCTCCTACGGTGTGTCAAATATTTATTTTTTGTTTAAAAATTACAAATGGTCAATATTGATTTTAGTGTCAAAAATTGACCTTTTTCAGCGGTAAAAAATTCAAAATATTTGAATTTTTGCGGCTAAATTGGTCGCAAAAATTGTCATTTCATGGTTTTTTAGGGCAATTTTAGGTCAAAATCTCGATTTTTGGCCATAAAGTTCCAATATTTAATACATTTTAGAATCTAAAATTCAAGAATATTAGTTCATTTTGGCGCAAAAATTCAAATGACAATTTAGATGATTTGCGAGATTTGGTCAAAATTCCGATTTTTTTAAAACAAAAATATGACTTTTGACACAGTGTGCCTTCTGTATACTCTGTAGCCACTTTGTTATTTTTGAAGTGTAGTGTTTGAGTGCGATAATAGAATATGGTGATAGACTAATAAGAAAGCAAAATATTTTTCTCTCCGATAATTTTTTCGAGTAGTATCCAATATAATACAGTATACAGAGTGGCTTTCTAGTACTTTTATTTTAGGGCGTTGTCTCTTTCCTTTTTTGGTTAAGAGAGTAGATTTATGGCATTGTACGAGAGTCCTTTTCGTCTTATTTTCTTGCCAAAAAAGTCAACAATCTAATGGCAATTATCTCAGGAGCTGGAGAAGAACAAGTTTTTGCTGCTTCTTCGACATTGGGGGTCACTGACGCACCCCAAGGGAGTCATAAGCCGATGACTGCTGATCTACGACTACTGAAAATCAACCTTCTGAAGTCCTACTGAAAATCGCACTTTCTCAATACTGAATAACATTCACATTTCACAACAGTAGTACATTGTACTCAGTGATGAGTCAAGTCTCAGTATCGCTTCTCAGCACTTAGTTTAAGCGATGACAACACCTCCAAGCGACCAAAAAAAGAACTAAAAAGCAAAATCGCCCCTGAGTCACTTATATGACCGCGATTTGCTTATCGCGGTCAAACGAGACTTTTTATGGGTACTTTTCAACCACTGTGTAGAAAAGTATTTGTTTGGCTATGGTTATATCCAAGAAATTGAGGGCCCTTGAGGTTTGACAGGCCAGAAAATCCGTAAGATTATTTTGACCCCCTCGCCTCAGAAAACGTATTACATCAAGATACAAAGAGAAATAATACGTATAAAACAGTAGAAACTAGTTTCAGTACTACTACTCATAGTAGTACCACTAGATACACATGCTATGTAATGCTGGTAGTAGTGCTGAGAATTGAGATGAACTTTTGAAAGTAGCTCGATGCAAAATCTTGATAAAAAAGCAGCTCTCGCTTTGGGCGACAGACAATGAAAACTTTGCTGCTGTGTAGTACCCTACCAGATAATTCAGGCTATTTTACAAAACTTTGATACTATAGGCTGCCAATTTTCTGCTCCATATGACACAGCAAAGCGAGCTAAGTGAGCTACATTGCCTCCTTAAAATTATTCTCAAATTCAAATTTTGAATGTTCGCACCAAAATGTTCTTGTATCTGGTGGGGCATGGAAAATAAAGAAACTCTTTTGATGAAGAAATCTCCTTTCACATAATGGAGCTCCTTCTTCTCCTGCTATACAACCGCGCGTATTTATTTTCTGTGTTTGCCTACTTGGGTTTTAAAAATTCATTTGCATATTCACATAATGGATTCAATTTGCACAGAGGAGAGATAGAGACAAGAGAGCTTGAGGAGCAGGGACAAGAAGGAGACCACTGCTGCACACACAACAAATCTACCCCCATTTCCTTGACACTTTCCGATTTCTAACCAAATTGCATTTCAGAAGAAACAAGTCTGAGTATTTCTCCGATTTCTTTCGCTAACGAAACATTTGAGAATTAGAAAATGAACGCTCCAGAGCTCGTTCCGCCGCTCGAGATAAGAAATCTAATATGAAACAAGGCTGAAAATGTTTTTCAGATCTAAGACCGCGATAAAAAATCGCAATTTCTCAACACTGAGTGACTTCATAATAATTTTACTCAGTAATGAAGCCTCAGTATAGCTTCTCAGCAATTAAAAAGGTAAGCGATAACAACGTCTCCAAGTGACCAAAAATGGAACTAAAAAGCAAAATCGACCCTGAATCACTTGAAGGACCGCGATTGCTTCGCTCCGTCGTCACTTCGGGCCTCGATCTTTCCACTTTTACAAAGAGCCATTAATACTTAACAGCTGGTATCATTTCAGAACTCTCAGACACTTTCATTTTATTGACTTTGAGATATGGATTAGAGGGCTTACCTTTTCCAAAGGGAATTTCCTTAGCAGATTTCAACGCTTCTCTTGCCGCCGTCTGCGTTGAAAGCCGTCGAGAGAATGAAAGGAAATGGAAAGCTACCGCGAATACTACCAAGACGCTGATGGAAGGAAGAAGCGCTCAAAGACGAAATAAAGCCTCGTTCTACAGATTTTTAGGTACACTTTTTAATCTTCACTTTATTTCTTTTTTGTCCAAAAATTAAAGTAGCTTTTACTTTTTGAAGTTGCATAATTTTTGTTTTGTTGAGATTGAGATTGCTGCATCTTCGATTTCGAGCTTTGTGCCTCCTTTTTACTCTTCTTTTTTGCTTCTTCGCCTGATTTGATCATAGTGTGGCTAACGAAGCTTGCTCCAGAATACATGTGAGACATCTGAAAATTACTTAGAATAACTTTAGTGCTTAAAAAGTGCGAAACTTTTCAACCTTTAAGCAAAGCGCCAGCGAAGTTTTAAAATCTAAGATTTTTGAAAATCCAAGAATTTTGAAAATCTAAGTAAGGATTTAAGAAAAAATGCAAAAACGTGTAAAACATTGCGAAAACGTTTTATATTATGTAAAAAGCGTAAAAATTGCGCAAACAAGAAAAAACAATGATGTAGAAGTGCGAGCAGTTTGAGATTGCGCTTAAAAATGAGTGAACACTTTTATCATGATTACCTTGCCTTTACAAAACGATAATTTTGTTCTTTTCTTCTAGTTTTGTTCGCCTACTCCCTCAGGCACCAACGACGAGTTTCTGGTCAAATTGTAGACTTTGTACCCACATGTGTCCAGAGTACGAGCGCGATGAAGTTTTATGCGTTACCTCCAAAATCGGACCAGGTATGCCCTTTTGTGCCTATGCCCTGTGACCAAAATAGGGGAGTACGGACAAGAAAAAGCGCCATCTACCGCCATCTGCCACTCAATGCTCACATTTTACTTCTAATGCTCACTTGTTTGTTTACCTTTTCAAAACGGATCGAAATCAGCTGGTGCGCTATTTCAAACGATAACTCCTCAATGCTCACGATCAAAATCTTGAGCATTGAGTGGTTTCTGTTGTTCCTGCTCCCTATTAGGGACACAGCCTATGCCTAACAAGATTTTTTGATAGTAGTTTAGATTGTAGACTGTCTTGCTGGTTACTAACCTATTTGAACGCCAAGCGCAATGGTAGAACCTAAGCGACTTGCTGGTAAATGCTTCAATCGCGAACTGAAATTTTAGCTAATGTAATTTTAGGTCGCCACCACAGTTTTAAAGCTAGGAGGTTGAAGCTTTTCATGTGGCCTCTACTCATCATGAGTGGTATGAAACCGGCCTCTGCGGCCTCCGAGGTCATTAAGGCCGAGGTCGTGCTGAAGGTCTGGAAGTTTGGCATACATCAGGCAGCCTCGCAATTAGTCGCCTAAGGCGAAGGTTTGCGAGTTAATAATAAAATCTTTGGGTACTAATTGGAAAACCACTGTCCCAGCACACTTTGAATGTACTTTTACGTAACTTTCATAACTTGATTGATATCTTAAAAAAAAGGGTACTTGAAAAAACGGGTTGTGTTTATTTATGACATAAAAAATTAGACAAAGACAGTTGGATATGTACTGGATATGCAATGATGCAGCTATTTCTCATGCTAGACTTCGCCAATGAAATCGGTCGTTTTAACCAGAATTGACCTGATCACAATCACCCATGTCATATTCACAAGCTTCAGGGTTCAACATAGAATCACAGTAGGCATCTCCAAAGTAATGAATTGGTGTACCTGGAGGAATGATGCATCCAGGAGGAATTACTTCTAAATATGGCGTTGTTGGATTGGTTGAATGGTTGTTGGAGCCATCCCATCATCACAGTCCCCTCCATCATTTCCACAATCCGGATTGTTCAGTTCTGGATCACAAAAACCATCACCAATCCATAATGTCAGTATATGATTTGGAGGGCTGCAGTTTGGAAAACTACTTGATACTGTGGTAGCCGATGCATCACAATCACCATAATCCCAATCACACTCTTCATTGTTGAGATCATCATCGCAAAAACCATCACCAAGCCAGTGTTGAAGTATGTAAGGAGAAAAGTCACAATTACTTGGTATACCTGCTAAACAATCACCACCATCCCAACCACAACTTGCATAATTGAGTTCATCATGACAAACACCATCACCAAGATGGTATGGAGGTGTCCATTCAGGAAAAACACAACTTTGTGCTTCTGTGGTAGGTGGAGAGACATATGCACAGTCACCACCATCCCAATCACACAATTCATTATCAAGAACCACATCACAAATCCCATCACCAAGCCAATCTGAAGAGATGTTAGGAGGAAAGACACAACTATTTTCTTCAGTGGTTGACAATGCAGGGGTTTGTGTTATACCTTCAACACAATCCCCACCATCAAATTGACATTGTGGAGTGTTCAATACTTCATCACAGACACCATCACCTAGCCAATAAAGCATCATAAAGTGCTGAGGTGGGATACAATAGTCAGATTGTGTTGTTGTAATTGGTTGAATGGTTGTTAATCCCATCCCATAATCACAGTCACCTCCATCATTTCCACATTCCGGATTGTCCAGATCTAGATCACATATACCATCACCAATCCATAAAGTCAGTATATGAATTGGAGGGCTGCAACTTGAAAAATCGTGACCATTACAGTCACCTCCATCATACCCGCATTCAGCCGTATTTGCCCAACCATTACAAATACCATCTCCTATGCCTTGGCCTTCAGTAGCTCCTGGTGGAAAGCAGAACCACGATAGAGTACCGTTGGCAGTTGTTGTCCCTTCCATTGATCCATCCTGGACCAGCTGGCAGGGTTGGTCACCCAATGGCCAACAGGCTATCAATGAAATAATGAAGACCTTAAAAATCACTATGAAGCCTTTGAATTGTCCTTACCATATGGTTCATCATACTCAGGTTCTTCTGAAGCTGTGCTGCTGCTGTACCAATCTTCAGTTGTGACAGGTTTAGACTCTTTTTCATTGAACAAGACTAAAGAGATGATCGTGCCAGCTGTGATTGCCACGAAACATATTGCAACAACCACTAAAACATTTTGGGAAGTTGATCCCATCTTGGCCTTGAACCATTCAAGGATCCGTGACTGACTGAGGTTATGAACTCACATACTCATTATGGCGGGGGCCTCTTTGCCTCTTGACCTAAAGACCATTGATCTTTGTGGTTGGTATTAAAAGTACAAAAAGGACTTAAACTAGCATATTGATTTTTTGACCGTGAGAGAGAATCTCGCCCGGTCCTACAAGTTTGAAAATTCTTGTTGGGGAGCTTATACCTTTGGTCCTATACTTCATCTTTTGAGACTTATTCATCTTAAACATGAAGCACATGACTTCTTCATCATTTCCATGAATACACACAACACTTGATGTTTGTAATTTCGAGTGGAGCAAACGCGGTTTGAGGGAAGCGATGAAGAGCGTAACGAGTGAATCATAACACAATCACTAATCAGTGTGCATAACTGCATATCGTTGGATCGCGAGGTTGAGTTAATCCAGTCGGTTAGAGTTGCGCAAAGTACCTTCGTTCGTTACTTTTTTACCTGTTCGTCCGTCCAGGCAACCTAACCAAAACAATAACCAAAAACGTTGCTCATCCCTTTTTAAAAGAAGGCAAGATTTAAAGCTAACATTTTTGTAAGTTTACTCAACGCAAGAACGTATCTCAATTCTCGCAACCTATCGCCATAAGAAATAGCAGATGTGTGCTTTCCCCTTCTCCCTTATAGAAAGTGGAAAGCGAGATAGTGAAACGTCAGCTGACATTGGAAAATGGAAGAGATAACAAACAATCCCGGCTTGAGTTTTTTGGCTCTAGATATATTTGAAAATCTGGACATTGACACAGTGTTGATTTGCAGACAAGTATGCAAAGAATGGCAAGGATTGATTGACAGTCAAAAGTCATGGAAAACATTAATACAAAGATTTCATGGATTGAAGAAAATGAAGTTCCAACATTACAGTGAAGACTTATTCATTGAAAAGTTCCCCAATTGGATAAGATTACTCAAGTATTTTCAAACTCAAGAAAGTTTGTACAACTTGAAAACATTTGTCAATTTCATGGAAAAATACTTTGAAGATTCAGAAACCAGATTGTCAGAATCACCATTGCATTATGCTGCTTTGAAAGGAAATCTGGACATAATGAGAATGTTTGTCATTAGTCCACTTGATTTTAATGCCAAAGATGTTCATGGACACACTCCTCTACATCTAGCTTGTGAAAATAGGCACACTAAAATCCTCAAGTTAATTCTAAACCATTCAGAGGCAAAAAGAATTGATATGAATATTGCAAGTGTAGGTGGATGGACTCCATTACATCGTGCCTGCTACATGGGCAACACAGAATTCTTGAGAATTTTGCTGGAAAATCATCAAAGTAAAGGAATTGATTTGAATGCAACTGATGATTTTGATAGAACACCAATCCATTTGGCATGTGCCTATGAAGAAACCAAAGTCGTTGAAATGCTAGTCAAAAATGCTTCCAAAGGCATTAATTTAGAGGCAAAAGATGACGAAGGACGGACTCCCTTGACGCTAGCTCAGGAAAAAGGCTATGATGATATTGTAAAATTATTTCAATAAAGATTGTTTTTCTGAAGCAAGTCCATTTTTGGAAGATCTGGCTTCTACAGGTTATTTTAAAGGAAAGTCAATCAAGAGGAGAAGATTTACTTGGCTAAATCCTCTTAAAAAATCATAGTCAACTTCATTTCTCGTCTCTATGAATGATGCTGTATGACGTGGGTTTAGCAAATGGTACACAGAAATTCAACCATTTTTGTTGATTACTCCTCAAAGATTTTGCATTTCTACAAATTACAATTAGTGCTCCGGCCTTTTTCGGAGTTGCGCTCCAGCTCGCGCTCCGGCCTCTCGGAGCGCGATGTTCTAATGCACTGGGACAGACAAACGTACTTTATAATAAGGACTGCAACCTGAAGAATTGCAAGTCAAGTCAATTAAAAATTGCACGATTGCAAATTTTTCTGAATCAGCATTCTATTACAATTTCATCAATTAATCACTTAGTTTTGATTTTGTTAATTAACGGATTTTCTTTAGAGGCCTCGTGATCGTTTCTCTTCTTTTGGTCTCCGCTGGGTTTTAAATCTTCTCTTCTAATATTTCCTGCGCCTCTTTGTCCTTTCTGTGGCCTCTCTCACGTTTGTCTACATGTGCCACCCTTCCCCACTTGCTTTTCGTAGTAAAAGTTGAGTGCTTAGTAGCATCAGGCACTCACGTTATATGAAACGTGCGTACGAACTGAGCGCTCTGATTGGCTAAAGAAAAACTCAGGATCCAATCAGAGCGCGAGGAGAAGTTCCTTCTATAACATAACACAATCTGTTGCAGTGGAATAAAGTGTGAAAAGTTCCTTTTCTAAGGTACTTTATAAGAATTTGTGAAAAGACTTGAGCCCAATAGGGCTCTGCGGCAAACCTTTGCCATTTGACGAGATAATTTGAGGAAAACAAGTAAGTCATTTTACCTTGTAAAACAAAGTGGAAATGTTGGCGTCAAAAACGTCAAATTTTCAGATAAGTCCTTGACACTTACTTTCGAGTGGAGCTGAGCTCATCTGAGCGAACCTAACTCACCCAACTCATTTTCGACATTATGTAGCTGCAATCACTCATCTTCAATATTCCAAAATTCACGTTACCTAACTCACCCAACTTATTTCAGACATTTTAAAGCTCTCGCATTACCCAACTTTAACTTTCCAAAGATCTCACCACCTAACTCACCCAACACATTTATGATATTCTAAAGCTCACGTCACCCATGTCACCCAACTTCAATATTCCAAAGCTCATACCACCTAACTCATCTAACTCATTTTTAACCCCGCTACCCCATAAACCACGTCACGCTCTACTCGAACTTCATCTAACTTTGGACAACTAGACAATTTTTCTCTTTGTTTTCAGACATCATCATGGATTGGATGTACATCAATCCCAATGACTCTGGATACTCCAGCAGTGATTTACAGCTTGGAATTTACGTTGGAGATCAGTTCCGGATCAGTGCGGATGCCGACGTCAAATTGATTAATATTCTTGATCAGCTTAGTGACGAAGACAAAGTATTAAGATGTTACAGACGAAAGTTGGGCTCTGCGCAAATAGTAGAGAAACATTTGGCAGCCATCATGATCGAATCTTCATCCAAAAACAAATTTGAATTATTTTCTACAACAATCAAGTAAGTTTTCATTTCCAGCAACAAAAAAAGTTCAGAAAGGCGGAAGTAAAAAGATTGAAAGAATTTTGAATCATGAATGGTTTTTAAGCGTGAGCTCAAGCAGCTCGCGATTCTACATTGTACATCTTTCTATTTATGTTGTTGTTCTTTAACATTTTTTCCAATTTGCCGAATTTTAGGCTTTCAGCGATACTTTACGCTTTTTCGCGTCATTGTACGCGTTTCTTGGATTTTCAAAAGTCATAGAATTCAAAATTCTTAGATTTTTAAAATCCTTAGATTTCAACTTCTAACCTTTGCTCGCGCTTATGTTTGAAAAGTTTCACACTTTTTTAGCTATTTTTAAGTTACTAATATAATTTCTCTGTGTATCCGTCCACCCCTCTTATCTCCAGAACCCCAAGTCATGAAACTTTGCATGCTGAATCTACACTTCATATGAAAGATTTCTAAAAAAGGAAAAATCGAAAAAAAAATAAAAATTTCACAAAACCCCAATAAGGTAAATAAAAATCGCGAAAGTCTGTACTCAGAACTCCTTTTATTTTGACGATTTTTTGTCACAGAAAATAATTCAAAGTTCCAATTTTCGACCACCCTGTATGAAACATTTGTATGCAATTTAAATCGTTTAAGGAAATTATTATAGTTTTAGAACCTAAAGGGTTTGAGTCCTTTCCTTGACCCAGATATCTTCCTAGAATGCATTTTGAAGCGTAGTAAAATTGGGTCACGAGTAGCAGTAGCGTTGCAAAAGTGCATTTTCCTCCTGGTGGATTTTGTACTGCAAAGTCAGTCTTGAAAGATGAAGGCCTGCATTCAGTCCTTTAAATATAAAGGCTTCAGAATCTACGAAAAACGAACATTCAAACGAAAGAAAATATGTCGACTCCCAACTTGTCTTCCCGATGCCAATGGTTGGCTATCAATAACGCGAGCATATTTTTAAAAGATGCATAGTGTTTGAAAATCATCAAATAAGTCTCATTTTTCAACCTTTTTAACGAGACTTTTGATTTTTCGAACACTGAAAAAGACAGGATTTCTACAGGAAATTATTGTATTTTTCAGGCTGATGACAGAGTTGACAACTCCTCTGGAATGTCTATTCGCCAATGTCGACATGGAAAGTACCGAACAAGGTGCCAACACGCTTTTTGAACTCAAACAACACCTGACAGACATCAAAAACGTCTTTTTGGACCCCAAAATCTCCAAATCAATTCTGAGTAACATGGAAACAATCCTGGAAAAGAAGCAAGGGAGTCAAGAACCAATGGGATTCCGTGAAAAACACATGATGACCAACTCAGTGACATTAATTAGAAACATCTTGCATATCCCCGAAGATGGACAAGAAGGCAGTGACACTTCCAATACTTCTGAAAGTAGTCCGTATTGCACAAGTGGCGAAGGCAATAGTGCAGGTAGTGGGGACAGTGCGATCCGAGAGTCCGAGAGTGAGGAGAACAAACAAGTCAATAATAGACCTAGAAAGTGAGTTGCTCCGCTCAGTTGAGCTCCGCTCAGTTGAGCTCCGCTCAGTTGAGCTCCGCTCAGTTGAGCTATTGGCTCCTGCTCAGTATAATTGAAACTAAATGTTTTTCAGGCAACATCAAATCTTATGGAACCTCTTTGCTCACAATTTGGACAGTGTCATCATGGGTTTGATCGAAAGTGAGCACCTCAAGACTTGGATTACCCCATTGGTCCAATTAATCGCGTTAGTCTACAAAGATCAACATGTCAACACTCTGGAACGTCTATTGAACTTATGGTTGGAAAGTTCCCTCTCTGAAAGTTCTGAAGACAACGAAAGCAACACAACGCCCCAAAATCACCTACAGGAAGACAACGGGTGCTACTCATCCTCATTGTTGACCTCAACAGAGCCAAATTCCACTGATGATGCTTCAGATGGCAATGGCGGAGCATCGGCGACGCACAAGAGTTTGGATTCTGATAAGGGAACTTGTGGTTGTAAGTTTTACCCTCGGAATTGTCACAAAAACCAATGTCAAAGATCCAAAACTCTCGGTGATTAGCAGTGCTAATTTAGCACAAAATCTTCTTGCAGAGTTGCAACCCTTCCTTTGCTTGCCGCTTTTCACTTCATATTCTTACGGCGATCACAGATCACACAGTGTGTCAAAAGTCCATTTTTTGCCCAAAAACTACAAATTCTTGAAAAGCTTGAAAATGGTGAATTTTTATTTCATTGTCAAAATTGACTATTTTTAGCGGTAAAAATTTCGAAATATTTTGATTTTTGCGCCAAAATTGGTCAAAAAATTGTCATTTCAGGGTTTTATTTTGGCACTTTTAGGTGTTATCAAGATTTTGGCCTAAAAGTTCTAAATAATATTTGATACATTTTTAAGAATCTAAAATTCAAGAATATTGTTGAATTTTGGCGCAAAAACTCAAAATTAGATAATTCAACTGTTGAACAAAAATATTGCTTTTGACACAGTGTGGATCATTTTTTAGACAAAAAATTGCCGTAAAAATATTGCATTATTTTGCTGTTATTAATCAATTATTATAATTACAGCGAGTGGCGGAGTACCATCTCCCGATTCTCCAGAATCTTTTCTGGAGACCAAAATCGATGAACAAGACAACATTGAAAACATCAAAATTGCAGTAGTGCCGGTCCCAGAAGTAGTCAAAGCCTCCGTGATTCAAATGGACGTTGAGATACGTTCGGAGTTTTCTGTAGATTCGTCTTGCACCCGCGAACCACCGAGAAAAAAGATGGCAATAGAAGTATCCAAATCTCCAATGACCAATGTCAAGGGTTCAAGCGATAATGATTCAGGGATATCCGGCGTCAAAGTGACCAGTAATCCGGAAGATCCAAAGTGCGAAGTGACCTCGGCCTCTGAAAAACCCAAATCCCCGACGAAATCATCAAACAAAAATAGCTCGTCAGAAACCAGTTCAAATTCTAGTCTTGGAGCCCAAGAAATGATGGATACGGATTGTAATGTCAAGAATACAGCAGCTAAGAAAGACAGTTCGGACGATGGCTACGGATATGTCCCGGGTCAAGCCAATTTGCAGCCCACAAGTACTGAACAACAAGAATCCAATTCCACATCCAGCAACGATGAAGATCACAGGAGGAACCACACACCCCACACCAACCTGCAAAAACCCCGACCCAAAAAGAAGAAAGTTGTGTCAGCTGCGGAAAAGCGTAAGTAACTTATAGTAAGGTTTTGTGGTTTTTGTTTTGAAAAGAGTTGCGCGTATGTTTATTGTTTTGATTTTGAGGGTCATGCGTAAAACCATGCGTAAATTACTCAACGTTAAAGAACCGAATACCAAATCTATTTTTATTTCTAGGTGAATTACGCCGGAAAAAGTTGATTGAGAGATCCAAAAGCAAGAGACTCAAAGTGAAAGCACTAGTCAATCACGTTCCCTCCGCAGAAGACATGAATGATCTTTTGAAAGAATTCACTGTGGATTTCTTACTTAAAGGATACTCCAGTTTGGCTACAGATCTCCGACTCAAGTTGATGTCTGATGACGTGGACATTGACAAAAGTCATTTTCTATGGTTGATTACATACTTTCTAAAATTCGCTTCTCAATTGGAAGTTGAGCTTGAGCAAATAGGTAATGTTCAATTTTATTTTATTTCATTACAATTTTGTACACTAGATGGCGTCACAAAGTGTGTATTGTATTTTGTTGATTTTGAGAATTTTGAGAATTTTGTGATTTTTGAATCTAGTGATTTTTGCAGTTTTGTGATTTTTGAATCTAGTGATTTTTGCAGTTTTGTGATTTTTCGAATCTAGTGATTTTTGCAATTTTGTGATTTCACTGAATTTTAGTGAATTTTATGATTTCGGAATTTTTTGTGATTTCAATGAATTTTGCAATTTTACTGAGTTTAGTGAATTTTGTAATATTAGTGAATTTTGCTATTTTAGTGAATTTTGTAATTTTGGCGAATTTTGTAACTTGGGCGAATTTTGTGATTTTAGTGAATTTAGGTGGCTTGCAGCCATCTAGCGGCAATTTTTGATTATTTTGAAACTAAAGTTGATCTTCCCTTGTAGGACCAGTCCTGTCCGTTGAAACAGTGGCCTATTTGACTTACGAAGGAGTCAGATTCTTTGAAGATTTGGAATTAGCTCTGCGGGAACAGAGAGAAAGGCCGGTGGATTTGAGACCTCACTTAAGACGAATACATTTAGTGGTGACGGCATTACGTGAATTTTTCACCACTTTGGAGATTTATGGGAAATTCTCGCATTTCAACCAGGAAGACAAAGACAAGTTGCAAAATGTCCATCTGGCAGTTTGTGGAATGCGTGAATTACGTCAATTGTTTCTACTCCTGATCCGCAAATACGATCCCAGTTTCCAAACGAAACAGTATCTGACCGACCTGGTTTGTGGCAATCATTCGCTTTTGGTCATGATTGAAAATGTCAAAAAGGATGTAGAAGTTATGACGTCACATTTAACACAGTAAGTAACTTTTTCATACGTTTTTGCCATGTTAGTATTTTTAGTTGTAACATCAGAATTTGGCTCAAAACTAATTTTGAGATAGATAATCTGGATCATCTGGACCTGATTGGTTCAATGTATCATCTTAAAAAATCAATATTTCATAATCTGAAATTCATGAAAGAGACCCTATAAGGTCTTTAAAAAGATATTTATAGCTTTCTGGAACTTTACTTAAAAATTGTTTATTTTTAGGTTTGCATCTGTAGAAATAATGCGTCAATACGGACACCTCTTGGAAGGCTTCGATACCAATCCGGAGTTTGTCAACGATTGTATATTTACCATGATGCATCACGTATCAGGTGACTTGAATCATCCGGAAACCCTTTTCATACCTCAAGTCCTAGAAACCTTTTCGGACATCTGGGAACGTGAAGACGTGGAAATCTGTGTTGATTGGGCAGATCTCATTGAGTATGTCATCCAAAAATTCATCTCCACCATTCGCTCCAGACCTCATGCTTATGCTTCGCATCTCCTTGAATGTCTAAGCAATTCTGAAGCTGCTGACGAAAACGGGTTTACTAAAAGTCAACTGGATCATTTGTATACCTTTTACACCCAAGTTGAGGACAACCAGGATGCGGTTGGCTGTGTCATTGAACTGTACAAGACGACATTGAACGTGACCAAGACAAGATTGGCCGTGATTCAGGCGCTTTTGTCACAAGGCATCATTTCCTTGGCTCAATACATGAACATGATGTACATGAAATCTTTGTTGGCTCCCTGCAAAAACGAGGGTGAAGGCAGCGTTGTGGTGGAAGTTGGCAGTGAACATTGTGACTCTGAGGGACATGCAGCTGAACCAGACATGGAAAACGCTCATGAGTACCCTGCTTTGCATCCCAATGGCAATTCCCAAATAGGTAAAGCATTTTCAGTCTTGTTATACATCTAAAGAAACTAAATTGGATCTTTCCTTTACAGAAAAGTTAAAGGAGTTACTAAAAAAGCAGGGAAAAGCAAGTCTTTTGTCTTGGCTTCAACAAACATTGCTTGATGCTTGCTGTGTCAAGATCAACGGAAACGACCTTTTCAAACCTACTGGAGGATCATTAGAACCCGTTCCATTTCATTTTAACTACATCAACCAATCCATTCCCATGGTGGCCTGGAGTAAAGGCCAAGAAAGTGGACTTCAAACAGAAACTTTTATGTTGTTGCTTCATCAGTTAGGATTTCACTTGGCCACTGATGTTGGAAAATGTTTTCCAAGAATCCCACATTTTTGGTCAGCTGATCATTTGTACAATTTGGCATTGAAAGTGGCTCCGGTCAGGAAAGAAGAGTTGAGGATCATGGACATGAGTCTTTTAGACATTTCGACAGATAATGACAAAGCAGAAACCAATGACAAGTCTTTCGAGGATCAAAATCTATTATCACCATCTGGGTCAAGTCCGGAAGCTGCAACGTCATCATCAACTTTTGATGCTTTTGTCATTCCTTCAATTCCGGTTTCAAGCGTCAGAAAGTCCTCAATTACCTCTCAATCCTCACTTCGACGTATTGTTTTATCAGGGTCCATCTCAGATATTAGCGAACAAGGTACGAAAATATTTTTTTAGAAATATTATTTTTTCAGATTTTCAGAATATTTTTCATTTCAGGTGATGGTAACTCAACAATTCTTGTTGAACGAATGGAGATATCAGAAGATGGAGGAGACAATTGAAAATAAACTTTTTTCCTGTTATTTTACATCAATTATATATCAGTGGCAACTTTAAAATTAGGAAATAAAGTACATACATAGTAACACTGTAGGTCCCGCACTAGTCTCAGCTTGCTCAGTAGCTGACTCAGGCTCAACAGCTGAATCGTTAGGGAGTAACGCGTCAACAATTCGAGGTTCATTAATAAGACTAGTGCAGTGTAGTAGTGCACTAGTACACTTCACTAGACTTGCCTAGCGCGATAGTACTAAAAATCAAAATCACTGAAATCGTCACTAAGTGAAGGTTTTTCAATGCAGATGAGTAGAGGAAGTCATTCCGATTCCATTGGTATATCACTCGCTGTGAGGAATTGAAAATTAAGCTTACTTATGACCAATTAAAAATTTTGACTAAGCGATTTCAGCTTCCTCGATTCGGGGCTTTACTTATGAGTTGCCTCAGTTCGGGGCACGGTGCTGTTCTGTCGTGATATACCCGTAACGATGAGACTAGTGGGCGGGGCCTACAGTGATATTAGACAAAAGTAAAATTGCAG
Organism: Oithona nana; assembly: GCA_900157175.1. Taxonomy (NCBI): domain Eukaryota; kingdom Metazoa; phylum Arthropoda; class Copepoda; order Cyclopoida; family Oithonidae; genus Oithona; species Oithona nana. The sequence continues at coordinate 22,125 of LT727946.1, forward strand.
AATAAAATCGTCAAATTTTGACAGTCAAAGGTTGTTTACCTTGCAGTTGCAAATGTTGTGATTTGACGAATTTTACGCAAAAAATCGTAATAATGATTCGTCAAAATTGTGACGGTCAAGGCGATTGTTGTAATTTGAGTTTGACGAATTTTCCTTTCACAAAAACAAGTCATGATACTAAATTCGTCAAATTATGACGGTCAAGGCTTATTTACCTTGTAAATGTTGTGATTTGACGATTTTTTATATGAAAACAAATAAGTGATTAAAAATTATTTGTGTGATTATGTTTACTTTTTAGGTTGAAGTTGAAGAAGCCTTAGACAAAGTCTTGTTGACATTGAAGATTTTCTTTGCTTTTCGAGACGCTTTCACAGAATTCAAAGGGAAATTGCCCACATATTTCAAGGGGGACAAAAAACCCAAAACATGGGATTTTCAAGAACACTTAATATTCAAACGTTTCGACAGTTTTGTGGATCGTTTGACAATCATCAAAGAATTTTTCCGGACAGCTCAGCAGTTTTTGAAGTTGGAAAAAGTGGAAATGGGGGGAATCCGGGGTAAAGCTTTAGGTACCCGAATCATCAATGTTCATGAAGAATTCAAGGTAGGATGACCGGAAGTTTACGATTCGCTCATCCAAAGACATAATTTAACGAGCACCCTACATTTCTAGGAATTATATGGAGTCTTTTCCAATCGTACTTATGACTCCTTGGACCCTATGGATGACTCCTTCATCAAGGATTATGAACACTTCAAAAACAAAACCTTTGAATTGGACCGGAAATTGGGCGCAGTTTTGGGCCGAGCTTTTGATGATTGCTTGGTGACCGAAAGTATTTTCAAGTTGTTGCAAATTTTTGGGAATTTGATTCAACGGAATTTGATCGCTCAAGAGTTGTCTGATCGGATGCCGGTGCTTGTCACCATGTTGAATCAAGAAATGGATGAGTGTAAAGTGATTTACATCAAACAAATGAATAGGTAAAAATCCTGAAATTCCTTTCATTTTGACGATTTTCGCGCCAAAATAATTCCCATATAAGTATCATCTTCAAGAGCTTGGACCCCTACGGCCTACGTTTTTATAACTTTTTTTTGACCCACACTTAATCTAAAAAGTCATTTTTGTTTCTTTATAGAATTTCCAAAAAAGGCAAAGCGCTGGTTGACCGCAATATGCCGGCCATGACAGGTCAGTTGAAATGGGCCACTGAATTGAAGGCCAAAATGTCGTTTAGCGTCAAAAGTTTCAAGGATTTGAATCACCCGATTTGCTACAAAGAAGGAGCCAAAGCTGTGTTCCGGAAGTACAAAGAAATGATGGGACTTTTGAGTACTTTTGAAGATAAAGTATTTGAAGATTGGAATCAAAGTATTACCAAAAAGATTTCCCAAAGTTTGAGCAGATCCTTGATTCTACGGGATGAGAATCGGGGGATTTTGAGAGTCAACTTTGGACGGGATCTGGGATCCATCCTGCGTGAAGTAAGTTGTAATATTTTGAAGGCTTGAAAAGCATCTGAAAAAGTCTCATTCTACAACAATCAACTCGCAACATCAAGAAATTCAATTCACATTTGATTTTTCACTCAGGAAATGGATGATATTTTTGAATGTTTTTAATGCCGGATCGATTGACTTATATTCAATCTTACTACATATGAATCCGGATTCCGGACTCATGTTAAAAAACGCGTATTTTTTCATCACAATTATAGGTTCGATGCCTCAAAGCTGAATTTCCCGTGAGAAGTTATCCAGGGGTGGCTGGAGACCTTTTTGAACGCGAATTGACTTTCCGCAACTTTAACATCAGTTTAGATCGTACTGTCCAAGGCTACAATCGCTTAAAGGTCAAAACGCATCAGCGTGAATATGACTTGATCTCCAACGAACTTTCCGAAGTGGATTTAATGTTAGAACGTGCTGAACATGCACTAAATTGGAATTCTGAAGGTAATTTGAATTTTTCTAATTAAAATCTATTGATGACGACACACTGTGGCAAAAATAACTTTCTTGTTCAAAAACACATTATTTATAAATCTTTAATTTTCTTCGTTTTCGATAACTGTTTTTTTTCAGCAGTTCGCTTACTTTTTATCAGTTGTTTGTTTACATTTGTCAGCTATTTGTTCACGTTTTTGACAGCTGTTTGATTACATACATATTTTTCAACTATTTGTTTACTTCACCAGCCGTTTGTTTACTTTTTTCAGCTGTTTGTGTACATTTATCAGCTGTTTGTTTACATTTTTGTTATGTTGTCTAGAATTCTAGAATTTTGGCGCAAAAACTTCATTTGTGTTGAAAAATTCAAAGAAAGAAAGAAAGAAATATTTTTAGTCGTGAAAATTCAAATTGAATTTTTGAACAAAAAATACTTTTTTACCACAGTGTGTAATGACTAATTTACAAGGCACTAATAATTGTACCCCTAAAATGCACAATTTTTTTTGGTCAACTATAGAAGGAATCAACGCAGATTTTGACATACAATTGCGTCGTAAGTTCTTTGGATTTGTCTCTTCTCATTTCAATCCCGGTTGAAGTTTATAGAGTATACCTTCACTTCTTCTGTCTGTGTGTGCCAAGCTTTTTAGATTACAGGGTGTCCAGGCATGTTTTGGAATTAGCTACTTAAAAAACTGAGCCAATATTATAAAATCTGCCAATTTTAGTTTCATAAAAAAAAAAAACTTTCACGAAAAAAAATCGTGAACATATGGCAAAGGTTTTAAAATTTGATTGTACGAGAAAAAGAAAAAAAAAAAAAAAGTAACCAAAAAAATTCGCAAAAAAAAAAAAAATCTATCCAAATGAAAAAATTAAACACGAAGAAGTAGAAAAATTGTGAGAAAACGTCACCATAAAAATTCAACGAAAAAAAATATTCAAATCACAAAAACAAAACTTTGCTTGGGTACCCTGTATATTCCAGATTTGTAATTTTCTCAAAACCTTACATGATGAAACCCCAAAAAAAATCTTTTAAAAAAACCATTGACTGGTGTTTTTGCTATAAGCTAATCTAAAATTACGGAAATCTTGCATTTCAGACAGATTTTTGCTGCTTTGAAAAAAAATCTCAAAAAATCTCAAAAGCTCTTGTGAATGAGCCTTACTCATTGACACTTCACTGTGGACAAAAATGAATGAATATTTCAAAAATTGGTTTTTGTTCATGAGTGTAACACCACAACAATTTACAACCATCATTTGAATATCCACACTGTTCCAAAAGTCCATTTTTGTCCAAAAATTAATTTAGACGATTTTTGAGGCTAATCTTGAGAAAATTGTGAAAATTATATTTCACAAAAAAATCATAAAAAAAATGAAAAAAATAAAAAAATAAAAAAATGAGTAAAATTAGGGAAAAACGTGCAAGAAAAAAAATCATAAAAAAGCCAAAAAAAATTGCAAAAAACATCGCGCACAAAAAAAAAAATCACAAAAAAAAAATGCTCGAAAAAGAAATTCATGAAAAGATTTGGAATTTTACCACGAAAAAACATAACATATTTTTTTGGGGTGACTAACTTTCTGCAGATTAGGATGAATTGAATTTTACAGACATCGAAAATCAAAAATAAGTTTCGTCAAAATCTATTATTTGGACAAAAATTGGACTTTTAACATAGTGTGTATGAAAATCTTATATGCTTCAAAAGATTGCCAAACTCTACAGATTTAGTGTACATAACCTATTTAGTGTGGTTTTTGGATACTAGCATAATCAATTAATTAACTACGGCCAATTAATTGAACAGATAATTGCTTGATTTTTTCCAGGCATTTGGGATTACATTGAAAAAGTCCGTGCAATTGTCACTGATCTGGATGATCGAGTGCAAAAGGCGCAAATCAACGCTGATGCCATTCATTCATTGATGAAATCTTGGGATAAAAAACCACTTTTCACTCGTTACGATGATGGACGACCGGATAATTACTTCAATACCAAAGGTAACTTACGATGATGAAACTTTGCAGTAATAATGTAGTAAAGCTGTTTGTTTATACTTACAGATATTGATGCATTGAAAGCAAAAAGAAACGAAGAAATGGAAACTGCAGGCTCGAAAATCGACAATTTAGTCGAACAATGTAAGCAATTCTTCAGAGCTGATGATGGCGCAGATACTTGGAAAGCTTACTTAGAATACATCGACGAGTTGGTCATTGAAGGTCTGCTAAAGACCATGGCAGCCAGCATTGGTTACCTCCTGGATGAGACGGATCCCACCTTGACCCAAGGAATTCTCTTTGAAGTCAAATTGGAATTGAGTGAACCCGACGTCATTTATGTTCCACCTTTGGATAAACAAATAGGTAATGTTCAATTTTAATTTACTTAATTATAGGTAGTTTTGTACACTAGATGGCGTTTTGAAAAATTCGTGAAATACCCCTTTTTCTCTGTTTTGAACATATTTCGTTTTGATGATTGCAACTTGGAGTAGAAAAAGAGACACTTAAACGATCTTCATGTCTTAGCAATCAAAATAAGACTGACCAAGGAATCTAATTTTGCTCTGATTTTATGTACAGTACTTGTACCTGTGTCATACGTGACTTGATGACGTATGTCTAAGGCGATCAAAATCAATAAGGAAAGTACCTACTTTGTATGGAAACTTTTAATTTGAGTAACAAAAGAGTCTTTGAAATTGATGAAAAGGAATGAACAACTAAAACTACTCAATGCAGGACAGAAAAGAAAATTGACGAGATTTTAATCAACAGCATATTTTAACATTCCCACTTTGACTTTTGGTGACAGACGTCATCTAGCGGCAATTTTTGGTTATATAGAAACTAAAGTTGATCTTTCCTTATAGTGGGAAATTTCTACGACAAAATCGTTTCTTACATCGATGACATTTTCCATGGATGCTCCTTGATCCCAAGAGTAGCCAAGCACTTGGACAAAGATTTTGAAACCAATCCGGATGCATCTTATCATTACTTGCAAGCAATACAAAATCATCCAGAATTGAAGCAAATGCGATCTGCGTTAATGAATCGGGTTCAAGATGCTATGGACAAAGCTAATCGGTATAAGGACAAGCATATGGATTATTCGTATATTTGGACTGATTCGAGGAAGGAATACATGCATTACTTCCTTACATACAGCAGGTACATACCTAATAAAAGTTCACGAAGGCTTTTCCTTTTTTTTCGATTTTTCCTTTTTTTTTTAGATCAACTGAAATCTCAATTTTTTTTAAATTTTTTTATGTTCAATGTCAATCTTTCAATTTTGGCCAATTTTGGACTTTTTTTTTTCTTATTAATTTTCCTGGTAGAATTCTTCATTTGTAGAATCCAATCTTCTCAGCTCTTTCCGAATGATGTCATTTGTCTTCTTGTCTGAGACAACTTCGGATTTGTCTCTGTTCAATTCACGGTCAATGTAGTCTGTCAAGTCTTTGCATTCTTTTTTCATAAATTCAATCAAGTGGTCTCTTGTTTCTCTTTGACGTTTTTGATACAGTTGGACAGCGTCTTGCCAACTTTGTCTTGGTGTTCGAGTTGACATGATTTCGCTTCAAGTAATGAATTGATACTGATATTTGCCATCATATTTCCTGTCTGATCAAAATTCATCTGATAGATCATTTCCTGTCAATATGAAATAATGTTTCAATTTCGTTCCACTTTTAATTTCGTCCGTTTTTGTCCTAATTTTAGAATTTTGTCAATTTTCCTCAATTTGTAGAATTTTCTCAGGTTACTCAATTCTAAGAATTTTGTCCATTCTTTATTATTTGTCCAATTTTGAATGAATTTATTATTCCAGACAATTGACTCAGGATGAAGTTGATGCCATTGAAGAAGATGGAGACAAAGCAGTCCCCAAGAAAGCTCCCTCTTTAGATGCCTTTAAAGAGCAAATTGACTTCTATGAAAGTTTGCATGAAGACTTGAAAAATATTGAAAACATTCGCATTTTGTTTCATTGGTTCAGGGCAGACATGAAACCTTTCAAGCAAAGTTTACTCAACAACATCAAGAGATGGAGTCATGCCTTCAAAAAACATCTGACAGATCATGTGGTCAACAGTTTGGCAGATTTGAACAACTTCATTGAGAAAGCTGATGAAGGATTGATGCAACAAGTCCATGAGAATGATTACAATGGTTTGATCAAAGTCATGGAATTCCTCAAGATTGTCAAGGAAAAGCAAGCAACGACAGACACCATGTTCGAACCCTTGGGCAAGATTTGTGAGCTTTTGAGATCTTATGGAGTTGTTATTCCAGAAGAAAGTTTAGTCCAACTTCAAGAGTTGCCTGATAAATGGGCCAATACCAAAAGGTTGAGTGTTCAAGCTATTCATCAAGTGTCACCATTGCAAGCTATGGAAGTGGGCAAGTTGAAAACCAGGATTGGTGATTTTGATACTAAGCAAATTGAATTCCGAGGAGACTTTAGCAAGATGAGATTTTTCCAGTTTAAGTGTAGAAGACCTTATGAGTACTTGAGCCAAGCCAATGTCATGGTCATCAAGATGGAGAAGTCTTGTGACATCTTGAAAGACAATGCAGTGTTGTTTGAAGTGGATGTGCCAGAATTCCAGCAGTTGGGTCATTGTCGAAAAGAAATCAAGATGTTGAAACAGCTTTGGGATTACATTTTCTTGGTGAGAACTTCCATTGATGAATGGAAAACTACACAGTGGAAAAACATTGATGTGGAAAACATGGATATGGAATGCAAAAAATTCTCCAAAGATATCCGTGGTCTTGATAAAGACATGAGAAGTTGGGATGCCTTCTTAGGCTTAGAAGTGACAGTTAAAAACATGTTGACATCCTTGAGAGCAGTCGGTGAATTGCAGAATCCTGCTATCCGGGATAGGCATTGGCAACATTTGGTTACGGCAACCAAAGTCAAGTTTGTCATGAGTGAAGATACAACCTTAGCTGACCTTCTGAGCTTGAACTTACACAACTTTGAAGATGAAGTGCATAATATTGTTGACAAAGCTATCAAGGAAATGGCAATGGAGAGGATGATCAAAGAGTTGGATGTCATTTGGACAGGTATGGAATTCCAACATGAAACTCATGCCCGTACTGGATACACTTTGCTCAGAACAAGTGAAGAATTGATTGAAACCCTAGAAGAAAATCAAGTTCAATTGCAAAACATGATGACTTCTAAATACATTGCTTACTTCTTAGAAGAGATCTCTGGTTGGCAGAAAAAGTTGTCCATGGTTGATCAAGTCATTTGTTGCTGGTTTGATGTGCAAAGAACTTGGTCTCACTTGGAATCCATTTTCATTGGTTCAGAAGACATTAGAAAGCAATTACCAGTCGATTCTGAAAGATTTGATCATATCGACACCGAGTTCAAGAAACTAATGAAGATGATGTCCAAGACTCCCAATGTGGTCAAAGCTACCAATGTCCCAGGCTTAGCTGAGCAACTTGAAGTCATCCAAGCTCAATTGTCACTCTGTGAAAAAGCATTGGCAGAATACTTGGAAACCAAAAGATTGGCCTTCCCCAGATTCTACTTTGCTTCCAGCAATGATTTGCTTGATATTCTCTCCAATGGTAACCAGCCCTTGAAAGTGGCTCGACATTTAACCAAACTCTTTGACTCAATGGCCAAATTGAAACTTCGTGAAAAAGACCCAAGTCGAGCCAACAATGCCTATGCCATGATTGCCAAGGATGGTGAAGTTGTAGAATTCGACAAAGATTGTGTGTGTGAAGGACAAGTGGAAGTGTGGTTGAACCGACTGATGGCCACTATGAGATCAGCCATTAGGCACTACATGACAGATGCAGTCAGTGCCTATGAGCACAAAGCTAGAGATCAGTGGCTCTTTGATTACCCTTCTCAAGTGTCTCTTTGTGGGACACAAATTTGGTGGACTTCTGAAGTTGGCATAGCTTTTGGCAAACTAGAAGAAGGTTATGAATCTGCCATTAAGGATTACTACAAGAAACAAATTGCTCAATTGAACAATTTGATTACATTGCTTTTGGGCACTCTGACCAAAGGAGATCGACAGAAGATCATGACCATTTGTACAATTGATGTGCATTCCAGAGATGTAGTAGGCAAAATGATCACCAGCAAAATTGAAAGTGTTTTGGCCTTCATGTGGCAATCGCAATTGAGACACAGATGGGATGAAATTGAAAAAGACTGTTTTGCCAACATTTGTGATGCAGAATTCAGATACTGGCATGAATACCTTGGTAATACACCCAGGCTGGTCATCACTCCTTTGACTGATAGGTGTTACATTACTTTGACCCAATCTTTGCATTTGATCATGGGAGGTGCACCTGCTGGACCAGCAGGTACAGGCAAAACTGAAACTACCAAAGATTTGGGACGAGCTTTAGGCATGATGGTCTATGTCTTCAATTGCTCAGAACAAATGGATTACAAATCTTGTGGCAATATTTACAAAGGTCTTGCCCAGACCGGTGCTTGGGGATGTTTTGATGAGTTCAATAGAATCACAGTCGAAGTCCTATCTGTCATTGCTGTCCAAGTTAAAAGTATTCAAGATGCAATCAAAGAATCAAAAAAGACGTTCGATTTCATGGGTGAAGAAATTCCCTTGAATCCAACTGTGGGAATCTTCATTACAATGAACCCTGGATATGCTGGACGTGCAGAGTTACCAGAAAATCTCAAAGCTTTGTTCAGGCCTTGTGCCATGTGTGTCCCCAACCTTGGCTTGATTTGCGAAATCATGTTGGTTGCTGAAGGATTTTTAGAAGCTAGATGTCTCTCCAGAAAATTCATCACCCTTTACACTTTGTGTAAAGAGTTGCTTTCCAAACAGGATCATTATGATTGGGGTCTACGAGCCATCAAATCTGTGCTTGTCGTTGCTGGAGCATTGAAGAGAGGTGATCCTGATCGACCAGAAGATCAAGTTTTGATGAGAGCTTTGAGGGATTTTAACTTGCCTAAAATTGTGTCAGATGACAACCCAGTCTTCATAGGCTTGATTAGTGACTTATTTCCTTCTCTTGATGTACCCCGAAAACGAGATTTGGAATTTGAAAAGAACGTCAAACATGCAGCTTGTGACTTGAAATTGCAACCTGAAGAGAGTTTTGTATTGAAAGTGGTGCAATTGGAAGAATTGTTGTTTGTTCGACATTCAGTCTTTATTGTGGGCAGTGCAGGAACTGGAAAATCTCAAGTTTGGAAGACTTTGTATCGGACATACCAGAATCTGAAGAAGAAGCCAATGTTCAACGATTTGAATCCCAAAGCGGTGACAAATGATGAACTTTATGGAATTATTAATCCGGCTACACGTGAATGGAAAGATGGACTATTTTCAACGCTAATGCGTGATCAAGCTAATTTAACAACTGAAGGTATGATACAGATACATATCTATAAAATATTTAAGTATTTTGGGGTGCTAATAAGACTTTGCGTAAGGGAAAACGAGCGAAACACACGTTTCGTGCTATCACGCGCGAGAGAGCTTTATTTTTGACTCCTCAATTCTGATAATAAGCGCAGCTTGTTGCCACTTGCCGTACTAATAGGCAGACTAGGCGCTAGAGTATGTTTTATAATTTGAGGCCCCTTTTCTCTCTGCTCTCTCTTCCTCCCCAAACCTCTCCAATTGAATTAATTCACCAAAATTGATGAATGGACCCTTTTGGAATGGGTATTCCGGATCGCAGTTTATTTCATATTTCCATACATCATCAAGTATTCGGATTTTTTGACATTTGCGAGCAAAATTCGAATACTAATTCATCAAAATTAGTTTTAATTAGTTTTGTAGAAACGGAGGAAAAGTGCATCAGAAATCATGAATTTCTTATCGAGATAATTACATAACAAATTACCATTTAGGACTTTACACGTTCTGTTTCTTTGGGTTCTTATTGACCTTAAAAATGTCACAGTGTTACGACGACCCACATCCTCTTCTGGTGGGCCAAAAATCCAAGCCAAAAAAAGCATAATCCCAAAAATACTACCGCCATGGCAGAGTAAATCAAAATGACCCATGCTACAGTTACCAATGCTTCCATGATAGCGACACGTTTTAGTACGTACTACGCACGAGCTTCTGAAAGCTACTGATTAAAAGATCAAGAATCAAGATGCATCGTTACTTTCCTTGCACGTTGTCGTTGCTCCCAATTAGGAGACTAGACGACTACGCACGTGTCAGCGAAAATGTCATTCGAATCTTTGATGCATTTGGAACCACTTGTTCAATTTTTAGGAGTACAAGCTTCCCAAGTTTCCTTGGCAACAATTTGAGATGCCATCGTACCTTTTCTCAGCCTCGACCTAAATATTTAGAAGCACTTGTTCATTTTGTAGGAGTTTCAATCGTCCCTCGTTATCAAACTCTTACAGGAATCCCTCGTTTTGTGCGCACCTCGAACAGTGCGCTTTCGATTAGTGCGCAGCAGCAAATACTGACCATCCCTCGATTTGTGCGCACACTCTTTTCGCTTAGTGCGCACTTTGCTTAACAAAATTGGTATAATTGGACCATCTTTGGGTAAAATAGAATATAACACATGAAATGATGGTTGAAATGGATGAAATAGACTGAATGTCAGCATTTTCTCTATGACAAAGCCCTCTGAAATACTTGCAAGACATTGATATGATTTTTGGATTATCTATATTGCTTTCGGTTAGTGCGCATTTTTGTCGACTGTTTGTGTTTCTTTACTACTGTTATTTACTTTCGTTTAGTGCGCTTTTCAAAATTTTTGAACGCTTTACTACGTGTATGTTATCGCGATTAGTGCGCTTTCGCTTAGTGCGCACTTTTTTCTGAACGCTTCATGCGCACTAAACGAGGGATTCCTGTATAAGTAGAGATTTCACTATCACAAAATACATCTATCCCAAAAAATAACACTAATTGATAATTGTGGGTTACTTTGCGTAGTTTCTCGCGGTAAAAAATCAAAAACATTTTCTTATTTTACAGGACCTAAATGGATTGTGTTAGACGGAGACATTGATCCTATGTGGATCGAATCCCTCAATACTGTCATGGACGACAACAAAATCTTGACTTTAGCCAGTAATGAGCGTATTGCTTTGACCCCCGAAATGCGACTCATTTTTGAAATCTCCAATTTACGGACAGCAACACCTGCTACTGTATCCCGTGCAGGAATTTTGTACATTAATCCCGGAGATTTGGGCTGGAATCCCTACGTCACCAGTTGGATCGAAACTCGTGAAATTCAAAGTGAAAAAGCCAATTTAACCATTCTATTTGACAAATACATTCCAACACTCCAAGATGCTATCAAATACAGGTAAGATAAGACCAAATTCACATTTTGAATTTTTGAAATTTTTGAAAATTGTAAAAATTAGTTGTATTTACGTTGTATGAATAATATCTTGTCTCAATTCCAGAGATAATGTCAGCAGGTATACATTTTAATGAGGGAAAAACAAATATTTTTGAACTTTCCTGCCTTTGTACATATAAAGATAAAGTTATCAGGGAAAAACTAATATTTTTGAATTTTCCCACAACCCCAGCGTTTGACCTCTCTCCATATTTTGGGGTAGACGCAATTGCCATATTATTGAACACAAACTCTGTGTACTCTTCATTTTTCATCGCTTCTATAGCTTATTCTCCTTCCACCATGTTACGGTCCAAATTGTCTCCTTTTGTCCAAATTGTCCAAAGTTTTCTAGATTGTCCAAAGGTGTCTATATTGTCCAAAGTTACCCACATCACTCGCGCAAATGGATTTCAGCTTTCAATCTTGTTTAGTTTGAAAATTAATGAAAATTGTGGTTTGATTACAGGTTTAAGAAAATCACGCCCATTCCGGACATCAGTCACATTCAAACCCTCTGCAGACTCCTGGAATGCATGATTATACCCCAAAACATACCTTCCAATGATCCACCCAAAGAACTCTACGAATTGTACTTTGTATTTGCCTGTATTTGGGCCTTCGGATCAAGTCTGTACCACGATGGTACAGTAGATCATCGTGCTGAATTCTCCAAATGGTTCAGTTCAGAATTCAAAAATGTGACTTTCCCACCCAATGGGACTGTTTTCGATTTCTATGTCGATAACCATCAACAGGTAATTTTGAATTTCAGCTGTTTGTTAACATTTGAATTGTGATTTTCAGCTGTTTGTTTACATTTCAATTGTGAATTTCAGCTGTTGGTTTGAAAAAATTAAACTTTCCGGAACGTAAAGAATCCATTGAAAATCTGCGAAAATACATTTTGTAAGGCAAATGCAATGATGCGTAGGTTTCGTGACTATATTGAAGATTCAAGCGGATTCAAGGAAAATGAAATACACGCAGACGAGTTATTCTAGATAGATATATCTTACTCTAACTTTTAACGTACACCATATTTCTGATCTTTGATCCCCATACTGCACAGTGGGACAAAAATAACAATTTTGTCGAAAATAGAAAATTCACTTTTAATTTATTTTCTCATTTGAGTAATCTATTCAAAGACCAATGTTGTTGACGTTGTTTTTGGTAAAGTCCATTGAAGGATGTCAAATTCAATTCTTTTTTCATATGATTTAGAATGTCATTCAAATCTTCCAAAATCTGAATCTGTAAAGTAGATTTTCCATAATTTTGAATGGTAAGGTAATAAGTTGAACCCGATTGTAAAAGTATCAATATTATCAAGAATGTTAAAGGTCTCATCTTGGCAATGCAATGATAAAAACCAGACTGAAAAGCTACTTTGCCCTACTAAGGATGAAGTACAATTACGTAAAAGAGACCTTAGACAAATTGCCTTTTTGCATCATTAATTTCTTTTCTAAGTTTTCTATGCCTTTTACGTAATCTGAGGAGAGTTACATCATAAGTGTCCTTTGAACTACTTTAGATTGATTAAGGTTGCTTGATAGAGAAAATAAAATATTGCGTTTACTGAAAGCTTCACTAAAGTTAATCTTCTCTTACAGGAAATGGTACCTTGGGTAAATCGGGTACCCAAATTCGAATTGGACCCAGATGTACCCTTACAAGCAGTATTGGTACATACAGCAGAAACCATTCGAGTCAAGTATTTTTTGGACGTTTTGGTCAATACCAGAGTACCAGTTATGCTAATTGGTAGTGCAGGTTGTGGTAAAACGGTTCTGGTCAATGAAAAGTTGTCCCAATTAGACGAAAATTACATGGTGACAAATGTACCATTTAATTACTACTACACTTCGGAAATGTTGCAAAAAATCCTGGAAAAACCATTGGAAAAGAAGGCTGGGAAAAATTATGGTCCACCAGGCAACAAAAAGTTGATTTACTTCATTGATGATATGAACATGCCTGAAGTAGATTTGTATGGTACTGTTGGTCCTCATACCTTGATTAGACAACATTTGGATTACAACCATTGGTATGACCGAAACAAGTTGAGTCCCAAAGACATCCATAATTGTCAATATGTGGCATGCATGAATCCAACAGCTGGTAGTTTTACCATCAATCCCAGATTACAGAGGCATTTTGCTACCTTTGCTGTTGGTTTTCCAACTCACGATTCTCTCTTTACCATTTACAATTCCATCCTATCTGACCATTTGGATTCACCAGCCAACAAATTTGCCTTTTTGGTACGCAAGATGTGTGCCAATGTAGTCAATGCAACTTTGGCATTACACCAAAAAGTATCACAAGTATTCATGCCTACCGCCTTAAAATTCCATTACATTTTCAACTTGAGAGACTTGTCCAATGTATTTCAAGGGTTACTTTTTGCCACTAATGAGTGTATTACTAACCCTACGGATATTGTCAGGTTATGGTGTCATGAAACTCATCGTGTTTACTTAGACAAGTTGGCAGATGGAAAAGATATTGAAAACTTTGAAAAAATACAAAAAGATGTCTTGAAGAAGTTGTTTGATGATGTACCAGAACAGGAAGTTTTGGAGAAACCATTGATCTACTGTCATTTTGCTAAGTAAGTTTCATTTAATTTTGGCATTGGTTACATGATCGATACATTACATTACTGTATTTTCTTTCCCTTTAGGGGTATTGGAGAACCAAAATACATGCCCGTCCATAATTGGGAAGGCCTCAACAAACTCCTGACAGATGCTATGCACAGTTACAATGAATTGAATGCAGCCATGGATCTAGTCCTATTTGAAGATGCCATGTCACATATCTGTAAAATTAATCGAATATTAGAATCTCCTAGAGGAAATGCACTACTTGTTGGTGTAGGTGGTTCAGGAAAACAAAGTTTGTCCAGATTGGCTGCTTACATATCTTCGATGGAAGTATTCCAAGTCTCATTACGTAAAGGATACTGTTCGACTGACTTAAAAGCAGATTTGGCCAATTTGTATCAGAAGACTGGCTTGAAAAACTTGGGAACCGTTTTCTTGATGACTGATGCTCAGGTTGCTGATGAAAAGTTTTTGGTTTTGATCAATAATTTGTTGGCTTCTGGAGAAATTCCTGACCTATTCAGTGATGATGAAGTGGAAAATGTGGTGACTATGGTCAGAAATGAAGTGAAGGGTGCTGGAATGCAAGATACCAGAGAAAATTGTTGGAAATTTTTCATCGATAGGGTTCGAAAGCAACTCAAAGTAGTTTTGTGCTTTTCACCTGTGGGTTCAACCTTGCGAGTGAGAGGAAGAAAATTTCCAGCTGTGGTCAATTGCACTTGTATTGATTGGTTTCACGAGTGGCCACAAGAAGCATTAATTAGTGTCTCCATGAGGTTTCTGAATGAAACAGAAGTTGTGCCTCAACCTATCAAGTTATCTATTGCTCATTTTATGGCCTATGTTCATGGATCTGTCAATGATATGTCCAAAGTGTACTTGCTTAATGAAAGAAGACACAATTACACAACTCCAAAGTCATTTTTGGAATTGATCAATTTGTATATGAAACTGTTGCAAAACCTCTACAAAGAGTTGGAAGGCAAGATGACCAGATTGGAAAATGGACTCGAGAAATTGAGAGTGACTGCAGCACAAGTGGCAGATTTGAAAGCGATGTTAGCCACCCAAGAAGTAGAGTTGAACAAGAAGAACGAAGAAGCTGATAAACTCATTGAAATTGTTGGCATCGAGACAGAAAAAGTGTCCAAAGAGAAGGCTTCTGCAGATGAAGAAGAAAAGAATGTCAACAAAATCACATTAGAAGTTGGCATCAAACAGAGAGATTGTGAAGCCGACTTGAAAAAGGCAGAACCTGCTTTAGATGCAGCTCAACAAGCTTTGAATACTTTGAACAAAGCCAACTTGACAGAATTGAAATCTTTTGGCTCACCGCCACCTGCTGTCATTAATGTTTTGTCAGCTGTCATTGTCCTGATGGCTGCCAATGGTCGTGTTCCAAAGGACAGAACTTGGGCCAAGGCCAAAGCCATGATGGCCAAAGTAGATCATTTCCTGGAGAGTCTGATCCATTATGACAAAGAAAATATTCATCCTAACATCATTGTGGCATTAGAACCCTACTTGAAGGACAAAGAGTTTGATCCTGACTTTATTCGAACCAAATCAGGAGCAGCTGCAGGATTGTGTTCATGGGTCATCAATATTGTCAGGTTCTTTGAAGTCTATTGTGATGTCGAACCAAAAAGACGAGCTTTGGAAGAAGCCAATGCTGAGCTCAAAGGAGCCCAAAATACATTGGCCTCTGTCAAAGCCAAAGTAGTATCCCTGGAAGCCACATTGAAGAAACTGACTGATGATTACCAAAAAGCTATTGATGAAAAGATGAGGTGCCAGAGAGAAGCAGATGAAACAGCAAAAACTATTGCGCTGGCCAACAGACTTGTGGGTGGACTTGCATCTGAAAAGGTCAGGTGGTCTGACTCAGTGGCAAAATTCAAAGAACAAGCTAAAATGTTGCCTGGAGATGTCCTTTTGGTGGCTTCTTTCATTTCCTATTTGGGTTGCTTCACTAAGCAATATCGTCTTGAGTTGTTTGAAAGAAAGTGGATTCCATACTTGAAGAAACTACCCAAACCCATTCCATTGAGTATGGGTTATGCTGGAGCCAATGTGTTGAGTTTACTGACAGATGATGCTCTGATTGCCACTTGGAACAATGAAGGCTTGCCTGCTGATAACATGTCCACTGAAAATGCCACAATTCTAACCAATTCTGTCAAGTGGCCCCTGATGATTGACCCTCAATTGCAGGGTATCAAATGGATCAAACAACATGCCAAAGATTTGGTGGTAGTCAGGTTAGGACAAAAAGCGTTCATTGACACAGTTGAAAGTTCAGTGGCTTTGGGAAAAACCTTGATCATCGAGAACCTGAGTGAAGAAGTTGATCCTGTGTTGGATCCACTTTTGAGCAGGACTCTGATCAAGAAGGGAAGAGCTATCAAATTGGGCGACAAAGAGATCGAGTACAATCCCAATTTCCAACTGTATTTACATACCAAGTTGGCCAACCCACATTACAAACCAGAGCTTCAAGCTCAAAGTACATTGATCAATTTCACTGTCACAAAACAAGGTCTAGAAGATCAGTTGTTGGCTGAAGTAGTCAAGGCAGACAGGCCAGATTTGGAAGAACAGAAAGCTGAGCTGACCAGGCAGCAGAATGAATACAAGATTCTTTTGAAGTCATTGGAAGATGATCTACTAATGAGACTTAGCTCTGCAGGAGACGACATTTTAAGTGATTCAGCCCTGGTGGAAAATCTTGAACATACCAAGAAAACTGCTGCGGATATTGAGGTTAAGGTCTCTGAAGCCAAGAAAACAAGTTTTGAAATTGACAAAGCTAGGGAATTGTACAGACCTGCTGCTTCCAGAGCCTCAGTTCTCTACTTTATCCTCAATGACATGCACAAAATCAATCCCATTTATCAATTTAGTTTGAAAGCATTCAGTGTGGTCTTCCAAGTTGCCATTGAAAGAGCAGAGCCAGCAGATGAAGTTAGACTAAGAGTAATGAATTTGACAGATTGTATCACTTACAGTGTCTTCATGTACACTACTCGGGGACTTTTTGAGTGTGACAAACTGATCTTCACCTCACAAATGGCCTTCCAGATTTTGATGATGAAGAAAGAGATTAACCCGACTGAATTGGACTTTTTACTCAGATTCCCAGCTGCACCAAACACAACCACTGCAGTGGACTTTATCACCAATGTTGGCTGGGGAGCCATCAAAACATTATCTTCTATGGATGAGTTCAGGAATCTAGACAGAGACATTGAAAACAATTCCAAGAGATGGAGAAAGTTTATTGAAGGTGAAGCTCCAGAAAAAGACAAGTTTCCTCAAGAGTGGAAGAAGAAAGACGCATTACAAAGACTTTGTATGATGCGAGCACTCAGACCAGACAGAATGACTTACGCCATGACTGGATTCATTGAAGAAAAGTTAGGGTCAAAGTTTGCAGAAAACAAGTCAGTGGCATTTGACAAGTCATTCGAAGAATCAGGACCTACAACTCCAATCTTCTTCATCTTGTCCCCAGGGGTAGATCCTTTGAAAGATGTGGAAGCCCTTGGGAAAAAACTTGGATTCACTTCAATGGACAAAAACTTCCATAATGTGTCCCTTGGACAAGGGCAAGAAGTTGTAGCTGAGGCTGCTATGGCTACAGCTGCAAGAGAAGGACACTGGGTCATTTTGCAAAACATTCACTTGGTCAAAACCTGGTTACCCCAACTGGAAAAGTTGATTGAAGAAGCCCAGTTAGAAGCCCATGATGATTATAGATTATTTTTGAGTGCTGAACCAGCTTCTCAACCCAGCAACCATATCATTCCACAAAGTATTCTCGAGTGTTCCATCAAGATCACCAATGAACCTCCCACTGGCATGCAAGCCAACTTACACAAAGCTTTGGATAACTTTGACCAAGATACACTAGAAATGTGTTCCAAAGAAGCAGAATTCAAGAGTATCCTCTTCTCCCTATGCTACTTCCATGCTGTTGTAGCCGAACGAAGAAAGTTTGGACCCCAAGGATGGAACAAAATCTATCCATTCAACACCGGAGACTTAATCATCAGCATGAATGTCTTGTACAATTACCTTGAGGCAAACAATCGCATACCTTGGGAAGATTTACGATATCTCTTTGGTGAGATTATGTATGGTGGACACATTACAGACGATTGGGATCGAAGACTTTGCAAAACATATCTAGAAGAATATATGCATCCTGATCAGCTAGATGGAGAACTTCTGTTGGCACCTGGATTTTCCACTCCACCCAACATGGATTATGCAGGCTACCATTCCTACATCACCGACAACTTGCCTCCTGAAAATCCCACTCTATATGGCTTGCATCCCAATGCAGAAATTGGCTTCCTGACTGCAACATCAGAGAAACTTTTCAGAACAGTATTTGAACTGCAGCCTCGAGAAGGGGGAGCTAGTGGTGGACCTACCACAACTCGAGAAGAGAAAATCAAAACCATTGTCGATGACATTATGGAGAAACTTCCTGATCCCTTTAGTATGGTTGAGATAATGGGCAAAGTGGAAGAAAGAACTCCTTACGTTGTTGTAGCTTTCCAAGTATGTATCAAAAAAATAGTTATTCATTTATAACGATATACGGGATATTTCCCTTTCTGTTTTCTTTTTCAGGAATGTGAAAGAATGAACATTTTGACAAAAGAAATGAGAAGATCCCTGAAAGAACTGGATTTGGGGCTAAAAGGCGAACTTACCATTACCAACGATATGGAGGATTTAGGCAATTCACTCTTCTTTGACCAAGTAGGAACTTCTTTATCATCATTCATCACTTTACTGTGGCAGTGGCGTTGGCAAAACTCAATACAATTTTCAATATATTCTTATTTTCCAGGTTCCTCCAAGTTGGACCAAAAGAGCTTATGCTTCCCTCAATGGTTTGTCCAACTGGTACGCGGATCTGATCCTCAGAATCAAAGAATTGGAATCTTGGACTTCAGATTTCAGTCTTCCTTCCTCTGTCTGGCTTCCAGGCTTCTTCAATCCCCAATCCTTCTTAACAGCCATTATGCAAAGCACCGCCCGAAAGAATGAATTGCCACTGGACAAAATGTCTTTAGCTTGCGAAGTGACCAAAAAGAACAAAGAAGAAATGCAATCTCCACCTCGAGAGGGCGCTTATATTCATGGTCTTTTTATGGAGGGAGCCCGATGGGACGTAAATCTAGGTGATTTTCAGCTGCTTGCTTACTTTTTTAGCTGATTGTTTACATTTTGCAAACTGTTTGTTTACATTCTGAATTAAGTTTTGTTCATTATTTTTAGTATTCAAAATCCAAATATGATGATTTCTTTTCAGGGTCCATTTGCGAGTCCAGGTTAAAGGAATTGCATCCACTAATGCCCGTGATGTACATTAAAGCGTTGACTCAGGATAAACAAGAAATGAGGAATCTATACGATTGTCCAGTGTATAAGACAAGACAGAGAGGCCCCACATACATTTGGACATTCAATTTGCGTACCAAAGAAAAAGCTTCTAAGTGGGTTATTGCTGGAGTGGCTTTACTTTTGCAAATCTAATTTTGACAAAGTTCTTTGGTCTACTAAATCTACTACTACTTATGCACACATCTACTTTAACATACATAATACACCCAGCTTCATGACAAAATTCGATTTAACTTATTTTAGTTTTTAAAGGGACACAAAGCCTCTAGAATATGAGCATACTTACCTAGTATGTAACAGACATTAATCATATATTGATACCATTGATCCGGAGTCATTTTCTCAATTTAGAAAGATTACTGCAAGAAAAAAATCTGATTACTGCTGACCAATTGACATCAATAAGCCAAAAAAGTGAAGAGTGGAAGAGGTACTTTCCATTCACATGCAGCACATGGAATCGAGCTAAGTTCATGAAGATGAAAAGACTTGTTTTTCTGGTCTTTTTCTTAGCTATTATAGGCCTCACTCAGCTTGCTCTGATTAACATGCATCGTTTACGTCGTGTTGGATCTGCTGGAAAAGAAGTTACAGACCTGACAAGAATGGAAGAACTTACAAGGACAACCTCAAAGGGAAAATGGTACACAAAAAGTCTTTGGTTCTTGAACAAAATTATTAAAGACATGATGAAGAATGTGGAACGAAACGAGCTTGACAAACTCTACAAGTAATTAGTGAATGTAGTGAACACAGCTTCAAGAGGTGGCTATTCGTATTTATGTAGAATATATAATGAATGTATGTACTATGTAATTTCAAAATTCGGAAAAAAAATATATGTTTATGTGATAGGGTTCAAAATATGATTCATGTATTTTAAAAGACATCTAGGGCTGTCAGAAAGTATAACTTCAGAAAGTAAACCTTCAGTCAAAATACATACCTTCAAAATGAACGCTCCACTCGAAATTAAATGAACAAAAAATCATTTTTTTGCCCTTGTGTGAAAATTGGATTTTTGTTCCAATAATGTAATCCAAAAATTGGGATGGATACTTTGTATTGATTTTTTTTTCTCTTCTTTTCTCTATTGACTCGGAAGTCCAGGAAGGAGATGTGAAATTGATGTTGACTCCTTAAAATCCAAATGAAGTCAAAAAGATGCGAGAATATATGAAAATAAGAAAGTTTTGGTTGCAAAATAAAAGATATACACTACAGAGTAAATATGTAAATTCAGTCCCTAACGTCGAAATCGGACTCATTCGTTTTCGATTTGCGGGTATTCAATTCTGCAGGTATTCGCGACATTAGACTGGACCATAAGTTTTGATCCGCCCTGTTTTTGATCCGAATTTAGGGGTAGGCTACCGCATCCCCCTGGAGGTATGGGACCAAACTGTTTATGCTATTGGACCTGCCCCATGGATACTTGATCACCCATGATACCCAAACAGAGTTACCAGTTATGAAAACCCTATTCTCAAATTGTCAAATATTGCTAGAACATAAATGATTCATTTAAAAGTGTCTGTTCGCTAACAGGTTGCGTGAATTTTAGTAATATGTTCCGCTATGAAAGAAATAATTTTGCAGTCTCCCATTTTTCTTAGCCTAGATCCGAGCTCAGTTAGATTAAGTGACGTTGGATTAGGTTAGGTAAGCGAGTCCCGCCTAAACTGACCTCTAATTGTCTCTTAGCCTCGGCCATTTCTTCTATCATTCTTCTGGCCTCTTCATCTTTTTCGTCTACATCCAGTTTGAAACGTTCTATTTTTTCTTGCTTGGCACAAATTTCTTCCGCGCGCGAGACTCGCATACCTAACTGAGCTCTGGAACACATAACAGAATCCAGCATACATCCACACCCTGCGGTTGCCCTCCGCAGGAGTTAGGTGCACTCGAGCATAAGATAGGTTTAGTTAGGTTAGGTTGATTTGTGGAAAAATCGGGAGTCTACTGTATTCATGCATCAAGATATATGCATAACAATTTTGTTATTCATTTAATCATTCTTTGATCTATAGGCAAGTGGTTTTGCTATTGCAATTTCTTGGTTTTTATTCTGAAACCAAGATTTACAAAGTGGACTATCCAGGTTTAAATCATGAATTTATTTCAGTACAAAAAGATGATTTGAAGGCCAAAGAATTTACCCTTTTTAACTTGAGAAGCAATATCTATTTGGCTCATTTTTATCAAAACACTGCCACCTTTTATCACCTTGATATCAAGCCGAATAGATCCCTTTCCCTGACATTCTTGCAAGACTTGAAGCACCCAATGATTTCTGGTTTCGATGTGTATAATAAACCCAACCAGGAAGCTCTTCCCTTCTGCGCATAAGCTTTTTGCCGGCAAGTAACAGAGAAGAGCTCTTGTCTTATTTTGATTATCTGTCAATGGATAATTAATAAATCCCCATTTTTGAGAACCTACTTATGTCACGTTTTGACATAACTTTGAGAGGTTATTAGATCACAGGTGTCGGAAGAATCAGCCTTAAAATAGTGGGACGTACCGTAGAAGCCTAAGTTTA
>LT727946.1:45164-106185 GCA_900157175.1 Oithona nana
CTGTTCGCTAACAGGTTGCGTGAATTTTAGTAATATGTTCCGCTATGAAAGAAATAATTTTGCAGTCTCCCATTTTTCTTAGCCTAGATCCGAGCTCAGTTAGATTAAGTGACGTTGGATTAGGTTAGGTAAGCGAGTCCCGCCTAAACTGACCTCTAATTGTCTCTTAGCCTCGGCCATTTCTTCTATCATTCTTCTGGCCTCTTCATCTTTTTCGTCTACATCCAGTTTGAAACGTTCTATTTTTTCTTGCTTGGCACAAATTTCTTCCGCGCGCGAGACTCGCATACCTAACTGAGCTCTGGAACACATAACAGAATCCAGCATACATCCACACCCTGCGGTTGCCCTCCGCAGGAGTTAGGTGCACTCGAGCATAAGATAGGTTTAGTTAGGTTAGGTTGATTTGTGGACCATTGATGATAGCTGATGAAAACTGTAGTTTTAGTTCAACACTCGTCAAAAACCAGCTGAAAAGTGTAGTTTTTATTCTGCATAAGTGTAGTTTTTATTCTGCATAAGTGTAGTTTTTATTCTGCATAAGTGTAGTTCTTATTAAAGCGTCCCAATTTGATTTTTATTATGAAATGTGAATTGTGTGTAAGTACTACAATGGTGAATTTTAGATAAAGACTATTGTATTGATCAATTGATTGTTGTCACTCGTAACTCTAAAGTATCATGAAGTCTGAAAAATCGATAATTAACGCTATCTAGCCATTTTTTAATTGGCTGTTTTAGAGAGCAAATTCATTGATGCGAAAGTAATGAAAGCCATCCAGACTTCAGTTCCAAGTTTTTGTCGGTGAGAGTAAGATGCAAACGATGGAATATTCTTACATTTGGATGGAAAATGACACAACATTTGGTTTGATGCATCTTTTTGAAGAAGATTTGTGCTCAGATGATGAATCTGATTCAGACGAAGATTATGGTCTGAAGTCTCTTTTTGGCGAAAATCCAGATTATTGGTTGGAAGATCCAACCATTGGATTCAACCTAAGAATCCATGATCCCTTCTTTGGCAGATTCTTTGCTACAACTCCTTCAAACGCTTCACTTGACAATGATGACCATATGGAAGACTGTTTGTTTTGGGGGATCATTGTCATTGTCATTTCCATGATTGTAATTCTAATTTTGGTTCCTTTGTTTTGTTTGCTAAGTAATCGCTAAGAAGTATTACATAAAAAATGTATGGTACTATTGTAAATTACACAAACTATTGTCATGAATAATGAATATCTGGAATAAAAGAGGCCATCGTAACAATTTTCGCGCAAAAATTGTCACAAAATATGACACGCAAAATTAATGTTTTTTACTAAGTATTGTAGTTTCTCTTTAATAAAATTCATGGAAAACATTGATGTGCGGAGACGCAACAAGCTGGGTAGTACAAATGGATTTTGCTTCTTTTTTCAAAACATTCTTGCTTCAGTATAAATATCACAATATAATTCTTTTATGCTTTTTCAATGGTTTGGAAAAACCATTCGGTGAATCTTCTGAGTTGTTGGGCAGCAGTAGCCGATTCTTCTTGCAACCTATGATTTTCTTCGCGCAGCTGAGCTACTTCATCAGCCAACTCTGACTTTTGACGGGATTCAGTATTTAATCGGTATTCCAGAGATTCTAGCCGCTCAAGTAATTGGCTCAGCCTTTCTTCAGCTGGGATTGCCTCTTTGGTATTACTGAAAAAAAAGGTAAACGAATTAGTAAAAATGAAGAAAACGAGACTTTTTAAGACTTTTTAGGATATTTTGAGACCAATAAGTACCTCTTATTTTGCACTTTATCTGATTTCTTGGATGCAGATTTTGCTCCATTTTCCAGATCTTCAGTGTCATCATCATCAGTATTGATGGCTTTGGTGGCAGTGTTGACCAGGCTATTCCAATCCATTGAGTGACTATCTGGCAATGGTAGTGTTGAAGAACCATTTTGCTTGGTTGCTTGTGGTGTCCTTTTGTTAGGTGAGGTAGGAGAAGTGAACCTGAAAATACCAAATATTAAAATACACGTTAGTGGACTTATTTAGAAAATAACAAATCTTACATATTATTGCTGTTTCCTGAAAGATTTGAAGCTGAGGATCCTGAGGTATTGCTTATAACGGTGGCAGGTCTGGCCATAAAATTGATATCATTAGACTCATTATCTTGACTTGTTAGTGTTTCACGAGATTTTGATCTTCTCACTTGCTGAGCAGCCTTAGCTTTCAACATTTGCTCCTGCAACAAAAAACACAAAAGTCATTCCAGAACAACAAAAAAATATTCATTCACTTGCAAGTATTTACCTTTGGTTTAGAATTGATTGCCAATCCCACATTTTCAAAGTCTTGTCCAATCAACTTCATCAGATCCTCTTGCAATGTGGAAGTTTGAAAAGAGGCTGAATTCCGATTGGGATTCAATCTGGCAGAAGACTTTTTCAGCTTAACAACTCCATACTGACTTTCTGGGGCTAAAGTGTCCTGTGGTGTTACAACTGGTGCAGATCTATTAGTAAATCTTGGACTTTCAGTTCGAGATGAACCAGAGGAGGGGGTAGCATTGGAGGCTTGTCTCATCATTCGCCTTCGACTATGTGGAGACAAGTTAGAGCTGGCTGAAACTAAAAAAAGAATTAATTGTAGCTTTTTATCTTATCAAATATCTTGAAATAAAACTCACTTGTTGAGACTGCAGATAGCTCATCCTCAGACCTCATATGATACCTATGATTATTCCTTCCATTCAAGTTGAGTTCAGCTTCACTTTTAGGGTGATTTAATCCATTAGACTGATGTTGAGTAAGAGGCAAATTAGGCTGATTATTCAACTCAAATTCTGTCAAGTAAGTCACTTTGGCTTCACGTTTTTCTTCTGCCTGCACTGGATAACTGTATTTTCTGGTCACAACCTTTTTGTTGCTGTTATTTGAATGATGACTGATCAATGCAGTAGGCTTTGGTGGGGGAGGATGTTGGTAGATTGAAGGTGAGCTTGTAGCTGAATTGTTGGATGAAGATGTTTGATGACCACCATTGACTGTTACATTGGAGAGAACTGAACCTCCACTGATCACCACATTTGAGGTGTTATTCACTTTTTGGAAAGCAGAACTTTTAGAACCCACTAAGAGTCTGTTAGGCAAAGGTGGAGGTGAGGGTTCACTGGAGGAAGGAGGCACATCACCAAAATCATACCATCTCTCATCCCCAGAATTGCCAGCACTAGATGAAGAGTTTCCAGTTGTTCCATTTCCTGTCATTGTTTCATTTCTCTGGTAATGCACTGGCAGATTCACTTTTTGTTGTTGCTGTTGATTAGAACCTGTAGTTGGTGCTTGTTGTGAGTTTGTAGTATTGCCTGCTGATGAATGGATACCATTAGGCAAATAATGATTGATGGCATAACTAGACTTTCTGCTAGATCCTGTTCCGTATCCAGAAGAATTGGAAGATCTAGGTGGACTCAAGGATCTTTGGTTAGGTTGGTCAAACACAGTCTTGTCAGCTGAAGGTTGTTGTTGGGAAGGCATAGCATTGTTATTGATGTTCTCATAGTCTCCATGTTCTTGAGACGAACTTTGCCCGTAGGCATGGTTGCAAGTCAATAGATGACAACCTTTTCTGGGACTACCATCAGGATGAGGAGGGATCACAGTCACTATGACAGTCATGGATGTTTTCAATAGGTCCACCATTTGTTCATGAGTTAATGCTGTGACAGGATGCTTGCAGATCTCTACAAGTCTTGAACCCTGTCTTAGGCCTGTTTGCCAGGCATAGCCAAAGTTTTCTACTTCAGTGATGAGACCATCAGCTTGCACATGGAACCCCAGTTGACCTAAAGTGTTTCTTCTTAAAGTGAACTCTTGAGTGGGAGCACCATTTGTCACTGCTTTCAATCTCTGTGATATTTCACTCATGTCTTCTGACTCCCAGTCTTTGGAATGAAGAATGATAGCTTCGCCCTGATGATAATAAATCCTGATTGAATTTTGAAGAGCTGTCCAACCAACAACCGACTTGGTTGCTGTCAAAAAGAGGTTATCATGGTGAGTGTTATCTTGAATCAGAACAATGCTGTCTGGGGAGATGCCTAAGATAGCATCAACTTCTTTGGATTGACTTCTGATGGTTGTGTGAACTCCTGAACAATCTTCAGCCACTACTCTCCAAGACAATGAGCCTTTCAATCCAGCACAATCAGGAGTGAATCTAGGTTTGGTTTTCTCCTTCTTTCTAGAACTGGGAAACAAACTGAATTTGTGACCAGATTCCAAAGTGGTGGCAGTGATGTAGTTTGAGGCCAGATCCTTCAATAACTCCTTTCTGGTCCTGATAGCCATCGAGACAAACTTGTCTGAGAGGTGGGCAGCATTTTCAGCATTGATGATTTTGGCATGTAAAAAGTCAGCAAAAGCTTTATCCTTTTTAAAGATTCCACCAGCAGGCAGGGGAGGTCCAAACATTGGTACAGATTTGGCTCTTGAAACAGCCACACTGTAGGTCCCATTCTTCAATGCTCTGACCACAATGAAAACATGTTGGAACTGAGACTTCAAGTTTGGTATGAAAGGCTTAGCTTCTGGTTCTTGAAACACAACTGTCACAATATCATTTCCAATGTATCTTTTCCTAGGCAACTGTTGCTTGTTGTTGGGTGTAAATGGGAGTAAGGTGGAGACATGAAACATCATTTCATTGCTTTGGTACTCAGCATAGACTGAATAGAGTCCAGTGGAGTCATTCTTGTTACAAAGCCCAGCTTTGTATTTGGCAAAATTCTTCAGTCTGACTTTGGAACCAATGAGGTCTAAGAATTCATTGAAGGCTGGACCACCATCCTCATTGTTGTACATTTCTTCTTCAGTCTGTTGTCCATTTCGGCAGTACATCAAACCCACCTGAAAGATTATAATTTGCAATTGTGACAACTGTAAAAAAAAAAAAAAAAAAAAATTCACTTACTTTGTACTTGTTTTGAACATAAGCTTCATCGAGTCTGATCAGTTCATCTTCGCAGGGACCAGATTGGATACCAAGGTGAAGACTGCAATTAAAAGGGAGGAAATATAGAGACATTATTGCTTATTATAAAGTGGCCTTGAGTAGTAAACCATCACAATAATAAAAAGCTTCCGTTTGTTTTCCCTCTCTATCTCCTACTTACATTACATGACCCCACACTGAAAAAAAAGTTTCACAAAATGCAAAGAGATCTTGATAATCATGGGAAATTCTCACTAGTTTAAACAATGGCTTAGACTACAATAGGTAGTACTACTATTTTCATCCTGTTATAATACTACACAATGCTAGTGTAGGTGTGTTCATTTGCACTTAATTTCTTGAATCAAAACCTTTTTGTAATTTTGGGTTCGAAAAATGGGAGTAGGCCTAAAAATCTGCTAATGTTTGAAAATCTTTACCTAGACAATTGTATTTCTGGACAGACAAATTCCAATACTTCTTTGGTTGGCAATGCTTTGATTTTCTCCGATCTTAGGGCAGGAATGGATTCTTCTAAGACACAACCTCGGAGAGGCAAGAGGTCACTGGTCCTGACCAAGACGCGGTACATCCATTGATCTTTGCCTTCTTTCTCGGGGTCAATATTGCGGGGTTGGAGAAAAGCCTGATTTTCATTGCCTCCGGTTAAAGGCGGCACTTTTTCACGCCGAAGTGAAATGGCTACTGCACCAAGGTTTTCATCCATGCCGAACCAATTTTGGTGATCTGAAAAGTAAACAAAATTCATTAAAATCAAATCAAGAAATCTTTAATTTCAACCAAAAATGTTTCGCATTTTGAATCATCACACTTTCTGTCTTACATTTCAAAATTTTTTTAAAAAACTTGCCAAATCAAATATTTCAATTTTTTACGCTAAAAATGCAGTTCGAATATTGGAAAATCAATGAAATATTTGAATTTTCGCGCCAAATATTGATTCGTGCGCAGCTCGCAAAATGTAGTTTTGAAAATGAGACTTTGAAGAAGGTATCATAATAAAGCGAAAGTTGATTAGATCGTGAACGTGATACGATGAGTAACCTCTATAAAAAGAGTCTTTTACTTGAACAATAGTGAAATTCCGATACGTCACGACAGACATACTGCAAAAAAAGGAGCTTGAAACCATTTGTGACGTTTGAAGCAGTGCTCAAAAATGGCAAAAAATGACGAAAAATGGCTTAATTTTGAATTTAATAGGAATCTATCTAGAGGATTGCGAATTTACAGCTTTGGCACGAAAATTGTTACTTTGCTCGTGTATTGTATTATACAGAATAAGACTATTTTAGCCATTTTTAGAGATTATGCAAGATGTTGGTTTTTCAGGCCCATTATAGATAAACTATGATCATAGAACCATGATTTGAATACCTAAAGACTTTTTAGATATTCCAAGGATGATTTTTAAAATAGAGAAAATCAAGGCTTAGCGCAAATTTTGTCCTTGATGAATTTTTGCAATAACTGCTGATTTCTAATCAGGAAGAAAGAACGAAGCTGAAGATTCTGGCTTTGCATGCAATTTTCCGCACATTTCTTCATACCACCATGACTCCTCTTGTGTCATAAATTCCAGGAATGGATGATAATTGGAAGAAGAAACCAAAAGATGGTTGGATGGTTGCATTTAGAAAATGGTTTTGCTGCTCTACATAATTGGTTTATAGAACAACAAGTGAAATATTCATGAGTTCATCACAATGTACAGAAATCAAGTAGAAAAGTCTCAGTCGTACTGATGATTGCTGAGAATTGCATAGAATTACTGAGAAATATTGGGAATCGCTGAGATATACTGATTTTTACTGAGAATTGCTGAGATTTACTGAGGATTGCTGCTGAGATACACTAATATATACTGAGCATTGCTAAGAGATTGCTGAGTTTCTTAGGATTGTAAATTGAAAAAATCTACAACTGCAATTTTCCCTACTTTTGGCATAAAAATTCAAATGAGACATTTTCTATAATTTCAAACAACATTTAAAGAGAAATCTAGAGCAGTAATTCATAAAGTAATGTAGACAAAAAATAAAGAGAATCAACCACAGTTTGCAAATAACTCTTGTAATTTCTGTCCACAGCACAATAATGATTATTGTGGTATTTTTGTTTTCCTTTTTTTTTTGTAAAAAAGTTGATGCATCTTGAAAATCCTTGAAATGAAATGAGATAATACTGTTGTGTCTCAAATTTCTCACAGTAGCCTTCATTTTTAGCATCAGGTTAAAAAAGTGTGCAAAAACAATGCAATTTTCAAATTTTCCAAGCACAGGAAAAATATTTGTTGAAATGACAAGGATTTTGTAATGATGCAAAGCACAATAAGACAAAAATCCACTTTTTTCTTTGCCGAAACCAAAAATGTGTTGATTGTGACGAGAGATTTTCTGTTGAGAAAATAAAATACTTTTTGAGGGCAATTTATGAGGTTTTTGTTTCTTAGCTTCATTAGTGAAGTTTTGATTGCATCTGGTCTAGCGTTTCACGTGGTTTTTTGCCTCATTATGGAAGATGATGGAAACTTTCCTAAGGCATGATATCATCATGGGTCACTTGGGGACTTTTTTTTTACTTTCTTATTGACTTCAAGGACTTTTTGGTTAGGTATACAATAATATTGAATAATGAGCTCAAAAATGTTTGTTTGGTCAAAATCATTGCATTATTGGTTTGTTGAAAAGAAAAGGTGCATTTTTGTTCTTTTGAACTTTGCATCATTGCAAAATCCTTGTCCTTCCAACAAATATTTTTCCTGTGCTTGGAAAACCCAAACATAAATCTACACTTTTTTCAAGTGTTGTTTTGTGAGTGATCTCTTATCTAAATGTACAATTTGGCAGCCGTTACAAAAATGCACTAGTAACGTAAATACTGAATGGAGAGCAACTTCTCTTTTCAAGAGAGGAGGACGTGACTTCACAAGGCAACTCCGAGATAAGGACATTCATTCAAAAAAAAAGTTTGGAAGCACCTGGAACTTCTCTTCACTTAGAGTTCTGTGTGCCATACCATATAAATCTGCCAGTTTATAATGGTCTAAAGTCCACTCACTACAGGTACAATTACCTTGAAAAGAAAACTGACAAAAGTTTGGGTTCTGACTGCTGATAAGAATTGAGTGACATTACAATGCCTTTTTTAAAACCTTTTAAGGATCTTTGGTGTCACCACCAGAAAACATTAAGGTTAAAAATCGGAATTTTGAAGAAGCATTGCTTGGAGACTTTAGTTAATTTTGCACTTATCAGAGCTCTGATTTTCTGGTCTTGATCGATTTCAGGCTAAAAATCCAATTCTAAAGGTAAATTATAGAGAATCACCTCTTCTATTTCACTTCTCAGAGCTCTGATTTTCTGGTATTGATCTGAACTAGGAATCTAATCATTCACTAATCTGACCTTAAAGTTTACAACAAATCTTAGGTAAAAAAACTTCAGTTTAGAACCAAAAGTTAGTTGAATTCTATAAATAAAAATACCCGATTTTTTAACCTTGCAGAAAATCACATCCCCTTCTTTCACTTATTTGACCCAACATAATGAGCATAAAAGAGTAAATTACACCAGGTCGCGAACTCTGTCCAGGCGAAGCGAAAGAACGGAAATTAAAAAAGAAAAAGTTCAACCTTGAGGTTCAATAAAAACAAATGTCATAGTGTACAAAAAAGACAATAGGTTAGGTAGTACATACCTTGTCCATAGAAATGGTTTTTGTAGAATGTCGCTCCACTATCAATGCGTTCTATGACATATTGCCCATTTGTCACGTTAGATTCGTAGGGACAGTAACCATTTTTCCAAAATGAATCTGGGGAATCCATCAGATTGAAACCACGAGCTGAAGAAGGCATGTGGGTCGCATTGCTCTCGTTGGTATCTCTTTTGGGTAAGGCGCGGCTGAGCGCTACTGAACGCTCTATTTCTCCACCCACTTCGTTCCGGAAATAGGGACAACTGCAAAGAGATAAAGAAATTGAGAATTACTATACACGAAAACACACAAGAATTCAATGAATTTTACGATGACTTGAAAAGTAGTGACCTAAATTCCGATTTTTCGTTCAATCCTATAAATCTGTAGACTAAAACTGCCAATTACACATGTAACAACGTAGAACATCTTGCTTAATGTGTTTTCACACACCACAATTTCCCTCAATTTTTTGTGTAGGTGTCTTGCTATTATATTTTAATCTTTTGTGGAACTTATTGGGAAATTCAACTTTGATGCTTTTTAGCATTTTAGGCACAAAATTCAAATATTAAAAGAAAAATTGATTTTTTTTTTTCAAAATCGATGTCCATTTTCAATTCAAAATATAATTTTCGTGCCGAAATTGAAAGCTTGACAATGTTAAACCCTAAAATAGTCATTTTAGTCAACTAAAAAAATGTGACTCCAGATTTAGAACTCTCTTATTTCAAGGATTATGAAATGCATTTTGCTTGGAATTTGACCTAAACCTTGATTTTGCAATATTCTTGCTACTCGCTCCTTGATGCATCATCGCAACTTCATTTTACTTTTTTTCGAAGAAGAAAGTCGGTATGCGCGAGTATATATTCATACTTGCCAATTCATTCTTAGAAAATCTGTTAATTGGCCAAGTCTCTTTTTTGCTGAGCCTCCATTTCAAAATGAATGGTGTGAATTTCTGCCAGTCATTGAATTAACAAAAGAAGCGAAATGAAGCAAGAAATACACACTGCGGCAATAAAAGTCAGAAATTGTGAAAATTAAAAAAAAATTGAATCTTCGAGTTCAACTCCAAAATGGCAAAAAAATATTTCTTTTCGAAGGCATTTTGGCGCGAAAATTCAAAGTTGAAAAATATTGAAAAATGAGACTTTGTGATTTTCAAGTCAATCTTGAAGACAAATGAAGTTGTTATGGAAATGAGGTCACTTTCACGACCTTTTTTTCGATCAATTTTTCCCACCCATAATAACATAACATTGATTCATGAACTCTGCTCTTGACTGGATTTCCTTTTCAAACTCACAACTCATCTCCTACTAATTCGTTTATGGTGGTCTATTATATTTCACAGTCTTCAGGCTTGAAAATTAGGAAATCCAAAGACATTTTTCTACCCTTGCTGCAGATTTTGCAATCCTGCAGCAGAAGCAGCAATGTAACAAAAATCTCAAAAATGTTTTGTTTAAGATGCGCATTCATTTTTGATAAGGATCTCAAGACAAAATCCTGTTTCCTGTCTGCTAGAAATTCAAATAATTTCTCGAGACATTCTTCTCCTTCAATTAGAAGTTTGAAGAGTGAAAATTCACACAGTGGTTCTAATTAGAAGCACTCTAATAAAGTCGGTTACACAGTGAGTCAAAACAAGATTTTTTTGTCCAAAATTAGATTTTTTAAAATCTGTTAGTTTTAATTTTCATGCCAAACATCATCAATAATTTGAATTTTAGAAGCTAAAAATATTAGAAAAAATATAGAATTTCCAAACCAAAAATCCATTTTAACACCCTAAACCGCAGACTTTTAAAGTTCTGATTTTCTATAGAAAGTTTTCAATTTAGATGGGGGATTTTAACCTTGACTTGACTTTATTTGATGAGTCGTTAAATTCACATTTGAATAGGGGACCAAAGACCAAAAGTTATTATAGGAGGGTCGGGGATGAATAATAACGGTTTGAATGGTACATAGAAGACTGGACGGAAGCTCCAGGAAATTTCCCATAAAATATCGTGACATCTGTCCGCTACTCTCGACTCTTACCCGAAAATTATACTCGTAGCGTAGAAAACGAACTTAGGGTCATTGTGGTCATTTCTCAAAAGCACAGTGGAACCATGAATCCTTGCGAAATCAACAACAAAGCGAAAAAACCATGCATAAACCAACCACAGTGGTTGAAAATCGCTTAAAAAGGTATCATTACACTTTTTCAAAAATTAAAACTCAATTTTCACAGTACATATTCAAAACAGAATTCACAGTAGTTAAAACAACTTTCACAACAGTTTTCACAGTAATTCAAAATGAGACATTCTTGGCAATTTTCAAACCACTGTGTAAAACACTCCCAAGGCTTTCAATCGCACACTTGACTAACGAAATGACAATTTTTGAATTTTCTTTACTCAACTTGAAATCACTAGTGAAAAATTGATTGGTTTTCTCTTTAGTCAAGCATAGAAGAAAACGATTGTAAAGTTTTTGTTCAAGAGCCAAATAAACTACGGAAATCATCAAAAAATTCCGAGTGTTTTTCTCATACACACACATACTATAAAGGAAGTGAGAAAAAGATAAAAAGGCCTATTGTGTATCTGTATTTGCGAGACCACTGTGTGCACTACTAAGATGTGCAATAGCTACCAGGCTTTGAGAATTTTCAACAAAAATCTCAACATTTTCAATGCTGAATTTTTGAGGATGAAATACTCCTTGAGGTGCACATTGCACAGTGTGTCAAGTCAATTTGACTTTGGTACGAAAAAAAAAATCAAAACTGATATTTTCATCAAAATTGAATTTATGGTCAAAAAGGGACAAAAAATGATGTTTTGAAAAACTGGTCAATTTCTTGAAACCATGAACATCAAATTGGACCTCTGAAAACTGACAAATGAAGTCATTTCTGAACTAGACAAATCAGTTGTCTTTCCCCAAAAAAGATGATCTATCACATCAATTTTTGGCAGCTTTGTGTCTAAGTATTCAAGGTTTTCTTGATTCCATTTTCCAAGTCCCCCAAAATGACGACAATTTCTAAAGCAGCCAAATCATGTGACCTTTATCTACACTTATGAAACCACTGTGCACCGCAATGTCTAATAAAGTGTAATTTTTTAATTCATTTGGCATTGAGCTTTAGACTAAACGCATCTCGCGTGCCACTGTCCAATTTCCTGAAATTGACAAATTGATTGGAATTTGCACACATGAAGGATTGGATAGTCAAACTCTACTAACTGAGTAGGGTGAGTCAATTTTTCTATATACTACGGGCTACCCTACATTGCACCAATCTTATTTCTTGGTCGACGACACTTTGTTTGCATAATTCTTACCTGAAATAAAAGAGACAATATGGTTAAAATTGAAAAACTGGACAAAATTGAATAAAGTGAAAAGTTGGACAAAATTGACAATTCGACAAAATAAACAAAAAGTGAAAAGTTGGACAAAATGGAGATGAGATTTGGACAAAATTGAACAGTTGTTACATGTTTACTGTCGAAAGATGTCAAGAAAAATTGACTCACCCTAAAGTACTCATCCAGATGATAGATTGAGTTAAAGGGTATGATAAGCAAATCGAATTTCTAATGGGGTAAAATGCCTTAGAGCTACACTAGATATTATACTACAACCTCAGATCATTATGAGCTTACAAAAAAAGTAAAATAGATCTAGAGTAAGAAACTACATAAGATTACAATTTTTCAAAGTTTACATTATCAGAAATCTATCCTTGGCTCTTTAACCTTCAGACTCATCTAAACGTTGTAAATTCTAATCAAAATGTCGTTTATGTCATTTTCTGAATTGTTTATGCTCATCTTTTATTCTTCTTTTATGTTTGATTTATGACTTTTATCATCAATGCATGAACAATTGATTTTTTTTCTCTCGTCTGTAAAGAAGAAAAATTGTCATTTTCAATTGATTGTGTGGATGTGACATTGAAAATTGGAAAATTGACTCTTCAACAATTGAAAAAGAAGATTTTCGGATTTTCTGCGGTTTTCAGATTAAAACTTCAATTTTATGACTCACAGTGCATCAAAATCACCAAAAATGTCTAATTTGAATTTTTTGACTTTTTGTGCCAAAAACGAAAATAGTTGAAGACCTCAAAGTTTTTAAACCATGACAATCTTTAGCACTTAGAAGATAACAATCAAGATCTAGAAGCAAATTTCACACATTGTAAATTTCCTCGATTGTAAGAGTAGCAGAGAGCAAACTTCCTGCTGATGCTTGATCTATTTTCCTTGAACTTTCAACACGAATATCATCCGCGCGCTTCAGATCTGAACACTGATTCAAACTGAAGCTACTGAAAATCTGTACGTACTTCTAAATTCATCCAGGTCACTTAAAATTACTCAAAAAATCTCATTTTTACAACATTGCGAGCAAAGAGAGTTAATTTCACTTTCAAAAATATTGTTTGAATTTTCGCGCCAAAAATCATTAATAGATATGTCATTTTTGTATTGGAAATTATTTGGGGAAAATTGCAATACAGATAAATGTAAACAAACTGCTGAAAATACTAAAGAAAAACATACAAGTAATAAACAGACAGCTGAAATTCACATAGATATTTAGGGCAAAAATTCAAATGAGACATTTTTAGCTAATTTTCAAACACCGTTTAACATACTAAGAATTTAATCATAATTAATACCTTCCCACGCAAAAGTAATTTTTTTAGTAGGGTGTCCTAATTTTTTGCAACCTTGACATTAGGTACGTAGAGATCTGCATTTTTTGAAAATGGTAACGAGACGATGATTAATCGCCATCTACCTCGAAAATTCACACACACAGTTCGTTCGTAGTTCAAAGGAAATTGGAAAATCCATGCTTCGCATCCTTCGGAAATGGAAAACCACTTAATTTTTAAATGCTCTAAAGTTCATGAAGGCCTTAAAAACTAATGAAGAAAAAGATCCCGTTTGCCAAACCATTTTTTGTAGGTGCTAAAAAAGTGATAAAAACTTCTAAATGTAACTTTCCAATTCAGCAAAAAAAGAGAATTCCAAGTCATGAAATCCAAAAAAAGAAAATCCTATTTGTCTTGGATTTTTGTCAAAGTTGAACATAAATCAGATTTACAATCTAAAAGGAATGTTGTCTAAGGAGATTTATGGTTGTAGTAAATGATTCTCTTCTTCACTTTGCTTCATGGATTTTTAATGGTTTTACATATTGTCTTGAAAAGTCGGAAGTTGTGTTGACAAATGTTGTTTCTCGTGTTAACGCTTTGCACACAAAAAGAACAGCGGGTTTGGCACCTTGTGTATTCAAGTCGGAAATGTTTTTGGCTCTTCTGAACTGCTAAAATACTAAGTGTTCTTGGCCTTGTTTTGACTTCTTTCAGGCCACTCTAATATTTGTCATTTTTGCCTTGCAAGCGAAAATTGCCCCATTGTACTGTGTCAGAACCACTTTTAAAAGCAAATCATAAATCATTTGCAAAAACCTTCCAGCTACTAACACACTGTGTCAAAAATAAAGTTCAGGATGCAAAAATTCCGATTCTTCAACAATCTGTTATTTCTCAAGCGTCAAAACCATCGAACCACACCTTTTAGCAGCAGCAGCACATGGTTCGTCCTATCTATCCTGGAAAATGGTTTCCTTTTAACACACCCAGGATTAGCACCAGCTTTGGCAAATTGCAGAGTAGAAGAATATATGATAAACGACTTGTTTTTCCATCCTTTTGAGTAGTACACAGTGTGTAAGATCACTTTTAAATCCTTCGGCAAAAAAAAAAAAAAAATACTCAAATTCTTTTTAAAACCATAAATGTTCTTTTAGTTTCTTTCAAATTGAAGCAATTTATGATATGAAAAAGGCAAAAAAGAATTAAATGCAAAGAATTTAAAAGAAACAAAAAAATGTTATTGATTTTAAACTGAAACCGAACTAAAACTGGAAAATAATTCTCGAAACTGATTAATCCGAACAGAAACCCTACCAAAACCAAATTGGAACCAAAATTTCGGTCGTTCGTCGAAATCACTATCAAACCATTTTACAGGATAGATAGGTTAAACCATTTGCTTCTGAAAAAAGGTTTGATTTGATTTTTTTTTATGCTTGAAACATTACAGATTGTTGCAGATTTGGGATTTTTGCATCCTGAACTTAATTTATGGGATCTCATAATACACTGAGAAAATAAGGTCCTCTTTGTCAACTGAGCTTTATAATTAGCTCCCATTTTTCCTTACCCAACCATTCATAAGGTTTCAAGGTTACTTAGCTTTGGGGAACGAAGAAAATAAAACTTCATGAAACCATCAGGAATCCGCACGACTCTTTTAACAAAAGTTGAGTTTGCAGGAGCACAAACCAAAGTCAAGCTTCAATTGTTAAAGTTCACTTAATGTTGAATGAAAACCATGAAGATCATCTGCTAACCTTGATCCAAACCAAAGAGATTTGAGCCGAACCACACTATGTTAAAAGCCTAATTTTTGTCCAAAAAGTAGTTTTCAAAATAATCTAATTTGAATTTTTGATATATGTAAAATTCAACCCACCCTAATCTGTAAAAAGTAAGTCACCCTAATAAGTGAGTTTTAGTAGGTTTTTCATGTAAAAAAAAGTTTTGACTAAAAAATGTACAAACGTTCAAATATCTTAAAATTGGGTTTATGAACAAAATATGGGCTTTGGAATAGTGTGCGAGCTTTGAGATTCTTTTAGGCACGAACTTCCAAAATCTTTCCACCATTTTGCTTCAAAAGGACGTTTTAAAAGTAAAGCAAAGATGATGATGATGATCGCGGATGCACATCGCGCATCATCGCATCTCGTCTCAAAAATGAATCAATTGATCCAAAGCCGCGCTTCTGGTAGAAGTGATGAGAGATCATGATTGTAACCCAAGCTGCAAATAAGATTTGAAATCCCTAAAATAATCTCATGTACCAAAAACGATGCCGAAAAGTTGAGCACTGAAAGCTGAAGTTGGATTTCATGTTCAAAAAATTAATTTTTGCGCCAAAAACTAAACAAAGCTAGCATAAAAAATATACAACAACAAAAGTCACTCTTTTGGTAGTTTTGAATGTGCTTTTCTCCCTTCTAAGCTTTGCTGTCCTTAATCTGTATCATCACGAGAGATGAAACGAAAAAACGCATTTTAGGAGAGAGAGAAAATCGTGACATAACCATCTGTAGAAATAATGGTCGAAAACTGTTTCTGACAAGTAGGGTGGCCGGAATTTTTAGATTCAGCTCTATTTTAAATTCTATCACATATCTAAAGCACAGCAAAAAATGTTTTTTACGGGCACCCTACAGACAAGACAAGAAAACTTTAAGTGTGATATTGACCATGAAAAACATTAGAAATAAATTGTCTTTGGATCATTTCGTCATTTCATTATTGCATCAAATCCATCATTTTCACAAGAAACACACACAAAAAAACCTTCCTTTTCAACGCTTCATGGACTTTTAACACCAGACTTGTTGCTTCATTTCAGTTCCAAAATGGAATCAAAATTGTTAGCCAACAAGTATGGTAATAATACCATAATTTTCAACACTATGAGGAAATTGAGCGTAAACGAAATTGCAACATCACGAAATAGAAAAAACTAAGATCAGAGATACCTACTATCAATTTTTACTGCTGTTATTCTACATTATGTCTGCAGAGGTTTTCATATCATATATTCTATTCCAAGTCCTACAAATTACAAGCAATTTTCACTATTGTAATGTGAGGTATGAGGACACCAATTTTTAAAATGTAATGATGATTTCTGGAAGTCCTTTGTGACAATAATAGCATCTCAGTAGTAGTAGTGTCCTGTCATAAATTGCATGCAAGTTTGAATATTCATGAAACGTAGTGTTAAATTGAATATAATCATAGAGATCTATGGATTTTTCAAAGGTCATAAATAGACTTTCAAGTATGAAGGACCAGCTCCAGAGACTCCTCTGAATGCATTAAAGTTATTCATAGAATGCAGCAAAGCACAAAAGGAAACCTACTCAATAGATAGATGACCATTTTGGGATTAATATTCGCATCGCATTTGTACCATGTTTCAAAAATGGCACAAAATGTCTCATTTTCAATTTTTCATTTTTCAAATATTTGAATTTTCCCGCCAAAAATTGCACTAGTAATGATAGCTTAACATATGAGCAACTTTTTATTGGTGAAAACTGGAAATACATTAATAATGAGACCTTTTTCAGTTGATTTTCAACCTGTGTATTTTTGTTTTTAGAATGCTGCATGAATGAAATGTAATCCTAAGAAGCTTGCAAAGAAGTTGGAGAATTTTGCGTTAAAATCTTTGCAAGAAGGAAATATGAAACTGGCAGCAGAATTTCTTTCAAAATGGCTCCGCAGCAGAACAGAAGGTGGGGGGTTGGATGGAAAAAAAATATTAAGCCAACTGCAAAAGTGCAATTGTGAAATTGCAGGCAGCATTCCTGTCCTTCATCAGTTGGCTTCTCCTTCTTTGAAAAAAAACTAAACTTTTCTTCTTTGAAAAACAAAATGTGGATGATGGACATACCACATTTACTAATCAGCTCTGGAGTAAAACCAAAAACCATAACAATTTCTTGACAAATGGATTCTTTCCCTTCCCCTTTTCTGGTTTCTAAATTTTTTGTTCAATCTTGAAAAAAATTTAGGGAAGAGATAATTTAAGCCATTTTGAATAGTGTGTCTAGACTTTCAAAAATCTTTTATGTAAAATTGAGTCGTTGTGATGTGGTTTAAGAAGAGCTACTATTATACCCTGTGGCTTTTTCAATCTAATGATTCTTATCTGGTGTCACAGGGATTTATAATTCTGTCTTCTTACTATTCTCGAAAAAGAAGAAAAAAGAAGTTCCAATCTTTTAAAAAAGTTTTTTAAGGTTGATGGATTGGCTATTATTGAGTCCAGCCCTAAAACTGTCAGTTTTAGAGATGAATGGGTCTCTGTCATTTTGACCATCATCTTCATTTTCATTCACCGTTATGATATCATTTTGTTGAAAAATGAATGTCTTACCTAGAAGAAAATAGAATAGAGAAATATGAGATTGGCTTCACCGAAGAAATTAGAGAATTTTTACAACGTCATTTCTATTGTATGCTAAAATAGGTGGTAGTAGGTACAAGGTCACTAGATGACTCTCTGATTGTTTTGGATTCTCAACTAAACTTCTCTGAAGTGTATGTATGTACTTGACACAGTGTTCAGAAATCATGATATGAGACTTTTTGATCCATTTTCAGCCACTGTGTAGTGGATTTTTTTAAGTAGCTTCGGTTTTTGTGTGTAAAGCCCAGGAAGTAACTCCTAATCAACCTTATTCACACTAAAGTACTAGAAGCTGAGTGCATCATGTGCAGCTGAGTATTTTGCAACATATTGCTGAGAAATATTTGACGAAAAATTGG
Source organism: Oithona nana (assembly GCA_900157175.1). NCBI lineage: Eukaryota > Metazoa > Arthropoda > Copepoda > Cyclopoida > Oithonidae > Oithona > Oithona nana. The sequence continues at coordinate 63,314 of LT727946.1, forward strand.
GAAGAGCACCGCATGACAGCATTCTTGACATACACTCAAAAAATGAAACGCCAACACTGAAGTTTAAATGCACCTTTTTAATTGACAATTTATTTGGTCTTTGAATGGATCATTGATTTTACTTGAACTTCCAAGAGACAGGAAACTGAGATAAGTATCATGATATGATCATCTCTCAAGCAGACTTCATTAGTAGAGTATGAGTGCAAGAGATTTCTCAGAACCAAAAAACCTTTAGTAAACAGCAAAGCTAACTCACAGTGTGAGAAAAAACTTAAAAAGTCTCATTTTGAATTTACTTGTCAAAAATGAACATTTCAAAGAAAAATAAGCAACTACATATAGTTGAATTTGAAATGAGATGAGACCTTTTTCCTGATTTTCAAATCACATTGCATATCTTGTCAAAACGTTTCCCATTTCATTGGTTGACATGAAATATCACTTAGCATGACTCGCGCAAAATCCTAAAGGTTGATGTTCTTGGAAGAAAATTGAACGTTCTGTTCTGCTCTCATATTCTTTATGCAAATGCCAAACAGATTTTTGGTGAAAACTTTCTTCGCTAAACATTGAAGAAGATGTAGAGTCAGTCTATTCTTATTTTTTTAAAGGAGATGATGAATGATTTTTATGCATGACAAAGAAGGCATTGGACCGTATACATATCCCTGCGTTATAAAAAAAGAGGTTAGCTTCTCAACTCTTGCGTCACAAATTGTTTGCAAATCCCTCAAAAAGGTCTCGTGATTCAATTTTCACGCCAAATTCAAATTAATCTTATGTTTCAAATGTTTGAATTTCTAGACTAAAAATGGCCGAAATTACTTTATTTTTGCTAATTTCAACTGTTTGTTTACATTGTTTGTTTATATTTTTGACTTTTGTAATTGAGTAGCTGTTGACATTTTTAGTATGAAAATCAGAATGAGACTTTTTGATTGATTTTCTGACACTGTGGATCACAATTTGACGGATTGAAACAAAAGAGTTAGGATGTCAAATATGTATTCTATTTTAGTAGACTAGACAAATCCAGACACATGAGGGTGATCATCATGAGGAGGATTTGAGTAGAGTATCACAATTTTCAAATTGACTTAGCCTTGACTTGGAAATTGATTTTGAAGGACTACCCACTTGGAAATAGAGAAGTGTAGAGTGGGTGATTTTGACACCCCTGAATATCCATCCAACTGTTGATTCAAGTTCCTGTGCAAATCTATCTTTGATTCCCAGGTCTGTTTCTATGGAAACCATTTCAAAGCAAAAATTAGTTTTTAAAATCGAAATTCCAAAAATTCCAATCTTTGTAAAAAGTTTCTACAATTTTCAATTTCAATTGTTAAATGTCATAAAACAGTAAATTAGCCAATTTTAGTTATTTTCAAAGAATTTGTTCCACTTTTCTACTTTATTTTCAACCATTTGGTTGTGGAGAGCGTTACAAATCTATTGGATTTTGGTGTCTCCATTTGTTCCAAAGCAAAGCGGTAAACGGTCAATTAGAGTGTCAAGGATGTTGCGGGGGCAAATGAGACCATTTTGTCCAGATGGGCGTTGTTTCAAAAACTGACAACAATGAATAAGTAAGACTTTTTTTCCCAATCGAATTTTTAGTATTCTAGCTTGGAAAAGTTTTTACTTTTGTTGATTAGGTTATTGTGGTAGACCACAGTTGTTCATCTCTCTATTGTATTTAATTTTGAGAATTTTTCTCTCTCTTTCTCATTTCAATTTTTCTTTGTGTCTAGCAAAGAAAACAAGATTCAGAAAAAACTGGTATTATTCCAGGAGGCAAATAAAAGTTTTAAGAATTCTAAGCACATTGATCATCAAAGACTTCTCAGCAAACTGTTTGAAAACTTTTCAAAATATCTCATAAAATGATGAATTTTAATCATTAGAGTGATTTTAACGAATTTTGATTTCGGCGATTTTCGCAATTTTTGTACTTTTGATGAATTTTGATAATTTAGTGATTTTACTATTTTAGGCAAAATAATAAACAAGTAAAGTTGAAAAAACGAGACTTTTCTTAAATGAATTTCAACACAATGTGCAGCCTCATTGAAGAGCATAGGAACATCAACTGCTCATAATAGATCCATTTTCCCAATTTGGAAATGGGAGTTCTAATGATGGCATTGGCCCAATTAGAGTTCTAAACCTCAATCCAATTCTTCTTCTTCTATGTCTTACATAGAGGTAATATGTAGAGGGAGGTCAAATACAGTGTTGTTGTTGTTTTGAAGGGTCAGTTTTTGCTTGAAGGCAGTTAGCCAGGATATTCCCTAAAAGGAGGCAACATTGAGCAGCAGCAAAAATATTTCCCCCCATACCCACATCCGGTCTTTTTATGGCAGTTTGACCTCCTCCCTCTCCCTTCCTAAACATTGATTCCAGCACTGCCCAATTTCCATGCATTTTTAAAAAAAAGGACATCGGTCAACTATTGAATTTGATGCCAAATTCTGAATATGTCGGAAGTTTAAAGGTCCAAGGTAAGCCAAACCACGTTCGCGAATTAAGACAAAAGGCCCATTGTGATGAAAAGACTTCATGTCAGAGTCATAAGAACAAATTGGCATTGAAACAACAAGAACCAGTACTATGACTATAAACATTAGAAGAAGAATTGGATTTTCAAATAATTTTAGCCTCCGTATGTCAGTACCCATATAATTTTTAATTAAATATTATCCTAATGACTTTTAGTTTCAAAACCATATAATCATATCTCCCCAAAGTTTCTTCTCCCTTTAATTAAAAGTGAAAACCCATAAGTTTCCACACTGTGCTGCTTTAATTAATGTAATTCTCTAAACTTTGTTGGTGGTGATAGTAGTGGCTCAGTAGCCATTTCCTCCCACCCAAAAATCTTCTACTTCTAGAAGAAGACCTGAAAGAATGGAACGTTTTGTGAGAACGGAAGTGTCTTTTCCGGAGGAGACTCTCTCTGCTTCCTGTGCCAATCTACGTTTAACTTAGAGCGAGAGTTACTTACATAGGCGGCATCCATAAACCGCCAGGTGACGCTTACCATTAATAACAGAAGACAGAAAATGAATATCATGGAAAATCTGAAGAAAAAGTTGTAGTAATGATGTCTTCATCCTTATAATGAAACCTTTTGTTTTCTTCAGTATAGCCGATCAGTCATTTCTGCCGTTAGAGGTCGTGACCCTAATTCCCAAAGATTCCGGCATGAAAGCACTTAGACTTTATTAGTTTTGGGTCTGGCTGGAGAATCATCAGACCAATAACAAGAAGTCATTCATTATCTAATGATAAGTGGAAATCACGCAACCTTTTCATTTTCCTTGTCTTCAATTACCAATTAATGTACAATTGGGTTCAAATGTGATTTTATTGATTCTTTCGTTGAGTAATAAAGTAAAATTGTGTTACCTGTGTATACTTCATATTTTCATACTTTTAAGATTTTAAATTATGGAAGGAGATTTGGAATACACAAATCTTCAACTACAGGTTGCTCAGAACCAATACAGAACTTTTTAAATGAGACATTTTTGATGCTACTGTGATTCTTTTTTGTTGAATTCACTGTCTTGTAAGGAATTCATTCATGCTTTGTTTGTTTACATTCTAACTTCCTCTTTCTGTTAAGCTTTGAACAAGAAGCTAAGAAGTGTCCTCCTCTGAAATCCAACACCCACGTTGAACTCTTGTGTTTTTGGGACAGATTTATATTTTGAGTAGTTCTACTGTAAGATGGCCCAAAAACAGTGTTGTGATGCGTGACTGGGCTATTGGCACATTACCGAGCAGCAGAGCAGCTTGGTGTTATGCTCTAATATTTTCAACTGTTGAACTCTGACCTAAAGAGAACCTCTGCTCTGCTAGCAAAAAAGTGCATCTTTCAGTTGAGGCTTGAGGAGAGGCCTTTTATGGTGGCATAGATGCCTCTAGGGTTATCAATCTCCACTTAAACATTTCTCATGTTCCCCTACTTCAGAACAATTCTCTAAACTTTGAAAACCTGCTTTGAATTTTTTTTATATCTATACAATTCAACCCACCCTAATGTGAAGAAAGGAAGTCACCCTAATAAGTGATTTTCGGTTATTTTTTTATGCCAAAAATATCCAGATTTTGACTCATAAATGCACCAAAAATATTACTTGTTCATTGATTATTCATTTTTGTTCATGTAAGGCAAAAAGCATAATGCACAATAAGCATGATTAGAATCAGGCAACCAGAGAGATAAAAGAGCTCTAGTACAAAATGCATTAACGGATTTTCTACATCAGTCACAGTAGCATGACAAAAAAACCCTTTTTTATAGGATTAACCTTGTATGTGAATAAGGAGTTCTGGATCAATAGTTTTAATCATCAATTAGGGTAGGTATAATCAGAACATTATGTATGGGAGGTCTAGACGATTTTTAAAGTAGATTTTCACACATTTTTTGAGTTATGAACATGATGAGATGACCTTTGCTCAATACTTGGACACGCAACAAAAAAACTTTTTTGTATGCCAAAGGTGGCCTTGTGACTTGGAAGTGACAAATCATTGCCAGTGGCTAATTGAGAAGATACCTGATGTGGACTTTATAAAGTACACACAATCAAAAAGAATGCACAACAACTAAGCAAGGTCAGTTCAACCATCAGTTTTGCAAGCTCATAACTTTTTGAAAATGGGTCATGAAGTAGTCCATGCAAGCTAATAAAAATCGAGGAGTACAAGCAAATATTTGAAGGGTTTTAATTGCTCAAGACTTTTGCCCTTTACCAGAACGTGACTAGCCTTGATTACTCTACTTCTTGAATTTCATAAGTAAGAAAGGGGGTTGTTAAACATCTGTGATGTGATTCACATTTTGTTTGTTTTCTAAATCTGCTGTTGAGAAGTAATTAGTGAGTAGACATACTGATGTATTAGACTAACGGAATTAATTTGGGGGGTAGAAACTTGCTACTGACTACTCACAGATGTAAACAAAAGTTTTGGCCTTAAGCAAAAGAAGCATAGAAGATTAGGCCAAAGTAGACACAAAATGACATCTACTTTGTGTGCCCTCAAGTGATTTTTTTCCTCCTTTGCTAAGCTGGAGATTTTCATGAGTCATAAAACTTGAAAATTACACTAAGTATAATTTTAGAGGGAAAAATTGAAGAAAATGAAGAAAATTGAAAATTGGACAAAATTGAAGCAATGTTTTTAATATTAGATTTATGATAGTCACTGAGTCTGACCATCATCAGTTAATTCGTGCAGAAAGAAGTTCTTATGAGAGATGAATTATGAGAGCTTCTAATCTGTGAAAGTTCTTTGCAAAATTGGTTAGTTGCTCAAGCTCAAAAATGCAATTTCAAAATCCACAGCAGGTATCTTTTTTGTTGTAGAGAAGCTATGATTAACTACTAAGCTCTTTTTTAAAGCCTTTTAGTCTACTTTGTTCAGTATTTTAGCCTACTTTGTTCATGGTTTGATCATCCACTTTTACTTTAAAAAGAACGACTCATAAAAGAAAATGACAAAAATGAAGGTGCGCCATATATAACAGAACAATGGAACAAAAAAAATTCTGAAAAGTACAACAACAACAAAGTACGTGACATGTAAGTTAGTTGTAGCACATGTCACATCTTTATCTTTAGCTTTAGTCAGTCAAAAAATTTCTAGACATTTATTCATTCTTAGTTTTTGCGTTGTTGGCTCTTTTTTCAGTAGTTCACTATGTTAACCTAATTGTAAAATAGAACAGTTGGCCAAAAAGTGTTTTTTAAGAGTTGCAACAACAACAAAAAATGCAAGGGAAGGAAAAAGAGACAACTTGAAAAATGTGGACTCAAAAGGTCATCAAAAATTTCAAAAACAGTAAAGGCCCCACCTATTTAAGTGTGCACCATTAAAGTGACTACCTACACTCCTATTCCTTAGTGTCATTTCCCTTCATAAACCTTTTGCAAAAAGTCTTTTATTTCATAACCATGACAGATATCCTAGGTACACACTGGTTGAAAATTAGTCCAAAAATTCTCATTTTACAACATTTCGAGCAAGTTTATTATCAGGGTTACTAAATAAACTACCAATTTTTACTAAATAAAATGCAAATGAGACATTTTTGGTGATTTTCAAACACTATGAAGTACCTTTAAGGTTCCAAGCCATTTTTGGAGCTACAGGCAATTTCTACTTTGAGTCTCTTTATATACATCACAATGGATGATTTCTTCAAGCAAAAAAGCTTATTGATTCTCTATGAGTTTGAGGTATGGCAAAGTTCTAAAAGGGAAGGCCGCTCAGCACTCGGCTTTACTAGACATTCACTATCTTCCTAGCCAAGTTCCTGTCAATACACTTCAAGCCGTTATTTCCGTCATATATTTAGAAGCTCTTGACCATCGTAGGATTATTAGGAGGTACTTTTGAATGCATTTTGTGCTATCTCACGAAGTTCTTCTATGAATGACTTTTCTCACTCAAAGAAGGAGGAACTTCAATGATGCAAATCCCTGTAATTTGCTCATAATGCCTTCATGTTGACACTTAAAAAAACGTTGAATTTCCGTCCTGTTGATGTACTAAGATGGTTGGAAAAAATGACAAAAAACACCATCATGAATTTTCGCAAAAGAAATAAATCTAAAAGAATGAAAAAAAAATCCTGCGTAACTTTGGCGTGAAAATTCAAATGAGATATTTTTGGTCATTTTTTAAACATTGCGTTTGATGGTTAAAACCAGTTTTTAAAGTCATGTATATTATGACCCTATTCTTTTATGGCTTCTACATATTTTCAAGGGGGAAAAATGGACTGAATTTTTCTCACATTTAGATCATCGATCTATTTTAGCTCTAAAATTGGTACATTTTTTTTACTTTACCTTGACCTACATTATAAAGCAAAGGCAATCAGAAGATGCTTAGCATTTGTTGCTTCGGTTAGAAAATGATCTTAGAAGTAGGCACTTTGGTGACCTCAGAAAGTTCAAAGCAGAAGTTCTCAAAGATTTACGAATTGACAATGAGCGAAATCTAAACATGAAAAAAAACACCAATTTTTTTTTTTCTGAGCTTTCTTTTATGACTTGTCTCTGTTATTTTTAGGAACGTTGCAAAACGACAAAAAAGTGCAAAAATCATTAACTTTGGAATGTTTAAAAATGTGAAAAATGTCAATTATCAACATCATTAGTTAGGATGATAAGACTAAAACTAACAGATGATAAACAAATTCCCCCCAAAAAACTGGTTTTTCTACACTGTAGATTTTGGGTATTGTATTCGAAAACTTTTGAGTAAAGGAAGTCACCTTGGGCACCACCAAAAACTACACACAGTAGTCGAGTAGAAAATATGAAGTTGAAACCTCCTTTGCTGAACTACTGTTGTTGTCTGGAAAGATTTCTAATTCACCAGTTCAAGTGAAAAACAAACTTTGAAGTACTTCACTACGTGACTTTAATCAGGTCATAGTTTACTAAACGGAAGAAGTTCTAAATGTCACATTGATACGTTTCCTTTTATGTTCTAACTGAACTTCGAAATAAGACAATTATTCCTTCATTTTGAAGTCTTTAGAGGAACTCTGCAATCTGCTTCATGCATCCTTAAAAGTTCATTCAAATCCTGCTGCTTTGCATATTATTGCATACAATAAATGTCAATTGATTAGAAATGTAAAATATAACAGAGGGTTTCCTGCTTTGCACACCAATTCAACTTGCTTATCAAATGATTTGGATTTTTCCACCAAAAATTCAATGAAATTATGTATTAATTTATTTTGTCTCAATTTTGATTTTCATGCCAAAATTGACTCAAAATTGGACTTGGAAAACATAAAAGAAATCAAAATATTTGACACATTTTGCAACTATAATTCACATTTTTAAAACTTTTCTTAAAAGTTGATTTTTCGGACAAATAGTGAAAGTATAGCACTGTGTGTTTTTGCAACATTGTCCTAATTGAAGCCTTTCATCTGTTGTTTTCTTCAAAAATTCCAACTGATGACAAAATGACAAGAGGAGTGAAAAGTTTATTTTTCCGAAGAAGATTTTAGTTTGTTGAGACGAAGATGATTTTAGAAAACGGTTCTCGATTAACCTGTGATGAAGTTGCCAAGAGAGATTTTCTCTCGACAAATCAATCAAAGCGAAACAACACAGAGTATGAAACGCCAGCAAGCACAGGATGGTGACACTTGACAAATCTTTTCTTTTTTGTGACAATCATTCCAAAATCATGAATCAGAGCATGTTATACCGGAAATATATACATACAATACCTATCATTTATACTCAATGATAAAATAAGACAGTAATAATGCATGGAATGCATTATTCAGATATTCAACATATCTTAGCAGGAGTGCAATACTATATCTAATCCTACAGATTAAGACTAATGATAGTGATTTTTTTTATGAAAGGACCTTTTAGTTTAGAATGCTCAGCTTCAAAGATGACAATTTGCAAATGAGCTTTGTGTTTGGGTTTTGTCATTTGAAATGCATTCCTTTATGTTCGTACAATACGTTCCAACAAGTTTTGGGGACGTCACTGAGCAAATATTCTAAAGCTCAGAAAAGTCGGGTGAAGTTTGGTTAGGTTAGCAAAATTGTGAGCGAAGCGAGCTCTGTTAATTTCTGAGTCAGTTGGCTAACTATTCAAAACATGTCAAAACGTCCCGTAAGAACATAAAAGAATGCATATCAAATGACAGCAATCAAATCAAAAGCCCATTACCAAATTGTCATCTTTGAAACTGAACATTCTAAACTAAAAAGTCTTTTCGTAAAAAAATCATTATCATTAGTCTTAATCTGTAAAATTAGATATAGTGTTGCACTCCTACAATATTGAATGTTGGGAAACTTCGTACAACCTTAAAAAGAAAAAAAAATCATCGTTCTTACCTTAGTACAAGATCATTGGACACATGATCCCCATGATCAATCTCTTCACTGCCATCTTCAGCCAAACTGCCACCTCGTAAGGCAGCCGAGGCCGCCGAGGCTCCAGTATGTGTATTCTTCCGCTCAGCCGCTTTTAATTTGGCCTGATTCAAACTTGCACACAAACTGCCAATATCATAATGGCTAAAGAATCGCCGCCGGTGCCGGTCATCATGCGCAGCTTGCCTTTCAGCTGTTTGACTCAACTGTTCAAGACTCGATCCTTCATTGGAAACTGTTGTTGTATCCTTGCTCGAATTTGAAACTTTGAATTTCTTAAACAAGGACTTATTAGGCGTTTTTTGTCCATTTCCAGCCCCGCCAAAAAGTCCAATTTTTTTCTTGCTTTTAGGACTATTTGAATTGTCACTGATCACTGAACTTGCTTCACTTTTGGCATCAGCTGCAATAGGCTGTCTGCGCTGGAGCGTGCTGACCGCTGCCGGCCCCTCGAAGGATTTCAGGTCATTGATGCTTCCTTGGCTACCAAATTGTCTCATTTGGTATGAATTTAAGTTGACGTTAGATACAGCTTCTTGCACTACTGCCACTTCATGATCCAAATCCAGGCTGGAATTGCTTTTATACACTATTGACCGTTGCACTGGAAAACTGCTAACTCGGTGACCGGCGCGCTGTTCATTGTAGCTTGCCCGCATGTCTGAGGTGCCGAAGCGCGCGCTGGATTGGGTGACCGGCACGCTGACGTTGCTGTAGGTGCTGACCCTATGGTGGGCATGGGTATTGGTTGAATGGGCTCTTAAGGGTACATGTTTGTACACATTTGAGACACTTTGGGCATGAGCCATTTTGTTGTTGTTGATTGAAGAGACTGCGGCGTTGATTCCAAATACGTCTCCTAGAGACTTGTAGGTGTCTGAATTTGAAGCGGAATTGTTGTTGGTGCTTGTTGAAGACATGACGTTGGAATTGTAGAATTCTACAGCCTGTAACAAGATTGAAACTTTCATATTATAAATCGCGTATTTGTAAGAAAAGGAAAGAAAAAGGAACAATTTTGAAGAAAGACAAAAATTGAGAATCGTAGAAGCGCGATTCAAGTTTTTGCCCTTAAGAAAAATAAGCCGAAATCACGAAATAATGAGTGTTATTTCTAACTGATGTACATCAAATAGAATTCGTGAGAGTAAAATGATTGAATGATGCAGTTTACTTTCAAATGACCTTTAACTATCATCTCTAAAGAAGAATCATTTATGGTTTTGCACTACTACTCAATGTTTCTTGATGATTGAAAACTACAGTTTTGTGGCTACTGAACTGAAGGAGGCATATTTGACCTAGAGAAGAAACTTAGAACAAAAACAAATGAATGAGTATCATGATGATGCACTAACCATGAATGAGTCAAGGTTTCTTCAGGAAAAGAAGATGAGTAATCTTTGAACTTTTCCATTAATGACTCCACTAATGACTGATCAGATTGAATCATCAGTGATCAAGCAAATAAACTTTAAAATCTTCACATCCTCTAAAATTTATTTTTTAAAAAGTTGTGACTAAAGCAGTAGATATATCTACTGCTTTAGTTTTGACCATGTTCAAGTTCAAGTTCAAAAATTAAATTGAATGATTTTGGTGAATTTATGAGTCAAAATCTGGATTTTTGGCGTGAAAAAACACCCAAATCACTTATTAGGGTGACATACTTTCTACAGATTAGGGTGGGTTGAATTTTACAGATGTATCAAAAATTCAAAGTAGGTTTTGTCAAAATCTACATATTGGATTACGATTGAACTTTTAACATAGTGTGTCTAACCTACTGATTAGTACCTTTTTTGGCCAAAGTAGAATTCAAGGTTGGGTGTGAGCCTCCAATTAAGCAATTTTGGTTGCTTCAGACTAATAATGATGTGACATAAAAAACATTTCATAGTGTGATGTGGGTGGAGTTGTTCACTTGAGGCAAGAAGGTGTGTTTGAGTTCACTTTGAAGTTTTTATATGCACTACTTTGTGTAATTTTACACAAAACCAAAATGTTTACCTTGATATACTTGAAGATTTCGAAATCTTCAAAGCTACTCTAATTGACCTTTTATGCTAATATCAAAAGTTTACTCCAAACACAAAACTGACATTTTCCTTAGAGCTTTGACATGTGATATTATAACTTCCAAAAATGATGATCATTGCAGCAAAACATGCAAATTGATGTGTACTCTACAGTAGTACCTAATAAACGTACATATAAGATTTTGAACTTATAAAAGCCTCAAATCAAGAAATGAAAAAGGAACAAAAATGACAAAATTCAAAAAATGGACAAAGTTAAAAAAAAGGACAAAATTCAAAAATTCAAAAAATTGGACAAAGAAAAAAATAAAATAAAAATGACCTCAAATGACCTATTAAAAATGAAAAACGAGGATTTTTATTAGCGATGTTGGCAGTCGCACATGTACGTTTATTTAGTACTCATCATAACTGTACTTTAAAAGCTACTTTGATATTTATTCAAAAGCACAGATTAATTCACGCCCTTTGGCAAAAACTATAATTCTAAATTGAGGCTGATTGAGAAGACTCTTAAGTTACAAAGATATGAATCATGTATCAAAGTGTAAAGCGGAAACGTTTTTAGAAATATTGTATGTCACGATATGCAACAAATTGCAGAGATCACTTTAGATCATGATGCAATGTATATATCAAAAAAATCTCGCTCTACCTCATTCTTGAATTTGAAATTTCCTTTTCAACCCCTCGAAAAGGACTCTTTAAAAAATAAATGGTAACCATACAATTACAAAGCCTGAAGCAATGAATCGATTACCATCTAATTTTTTCCACCTTTTAGGGAACTGTTAGACAATGTGTTTAAATAACCAAAAATAACCTTGTGATTTTTTTTTTTTTTCTTTTATTGTTGTTGTTTTTATTAAGCGTTTTGAATTTTTGCTTTGCTTGCGATGTTATAAAATGAGACTTTTTGAAGTGATTTTCAAAACATTATGTACAGTTCTAAAAATACAATTGGAGATAAGAATCTGGAAAAACTGCCGTTTTGTATTACATTTTGGTAGCTAAGCTAGAAAATCAGTGGCAGTGGTCACTTGTTCACAAGGTCTACACTGTCAGAAATTAGGCAATTTTTCTTCCTAAAAGCTTCCATTCATTCATGAAAACACGCTATAGAATCATTGAATTTCATTTCTACTTTAGTGCTAGGGAGACCGGAATATTTAGATTCAGTTCTACTTTCCATAGTTGATAGTGTGTCCACATCCAAATACATTTTCTTTTGAGTACCCTATTTAGTGTCTTATGGACCCTGGACCCCCTTTTTTCCAAGTAGTCACTTGTGTGACATAATAGTACATAATGAAATCCGATCTAAGCCTATAAACTTCAAAATAAAGAGGCATTTAGAAGCTTTAGTGAAAAATGATATTTGGTGTAAAACTTTTGAGTAGGAGCTTAGCAGAGTTCATGTCAACTGTCACATATGTCACAACTCCAATGGATTTGAAAACTTCCAACTTCTTCTTCAACTCTAGTTGGGAAAAATGCAAATAACAGTTGTAGTAGAACAAGACTGAACAATGCTTTTATACCAGGAGAAATATGGCAATTTTCGAGAAAAGCAGCAAAAGTTTCGAAATGGTTATACTACTACTTTCTTCAAATTCTAAATTCAGTAGACTATAGATCATTTTGATTTGATGCTTGGCATCCTCCATCAAAATTTGACACTAATTAAAATTTCTTTCCTTCAAAAAAGTGTGTGAATTTTCACTTGATAAAAATCAGTCAAGAGAATGAGAAAAACAAAGTCATAAAAATTGGCTAGAAGCAGCTTTAGAGGAGAGAAAATGAAGAACTTTTCTCTCTTCTCTGTCTCTAAGCGCGAATTTCACGTTAAAACCATAAAAGGATTTTTTCGATTTTAGACTTTACAAGCTGTTAAAATTCTACTTCTACAAACTGCTTTTAGGAGCAGAATTTGTCATTCATAAATTCATGAATGGAAACAACAATCAGAAGATGACAAAATTATTCTCAGAAAATTAGTTCCATAAAATTAAAATAATTTCCTGTCTGTAACAAACTTGCAATGTGAAAAAATCAGTCAAGTCTGAAAACACACACAAAAAAAATTCTAAACCATTTTTGCAAACCCAAAAAATGAAAATTGGACTTATAAATCAAAGCTTAAGAGATTTAAAACTTCTTAATTTTTCGTGAAATATCCTTGGTTAATCTTTGAGTTAAAAAAAAAGAAAAAAGTAACAAATTCAACACGTCTCATTTTTCTGTAAACTCGTAAAAATACAATATTTGTTTTGATTTTCATTAAAAAAGCAGTCAAATAATTTTAACGAGAAAATCCCGTCAAAATCATGACAAAAACAATTAATTCTGAAAGAAAACAAATGATAATCAGACCCAAGTACTTTTGACGAAAAAACTCTAAATTTTCCACCATCAAAGAAATCGCAACCAAAACATCAAAATTCAAAAGGTAAACAAATAGAATTTCGAATTTCAGACCGTCAAAAAAAATTGTAAACAAAGTAAGTCTTACCTGAATAGCTCTAGCTCTGGCATTTTCAACAGGCACACTATTCATCGGTGGTGCCGGTAAGTTGGGGTACGGCGACCCCGAATTGGAACTCAAAGTCGGGCTTGAAGCCCGACCCGACCCATTGAAACTTGGGGGCGGGGGCACTCGAAAACTTGCCTCTCGCCGGACTCTTTTCCCCACTTTGGTGGAATGCGAGTCTCCGTGAATATTGATGACCACACCATTAATGGTGTTGGCCGTTTTGTGGAATCCATCCATGGCCTTAATTTAGTAACACTTGCAATTCTTCATTTCTTCATGTTTTGAACCCTTGATTTCGAGGGAGCGAAGTTGTACTGACTAAAGGACCGGATGATGAGACATGCACAAAGAAGCAGGCGTGAGAATCCGAGCGCTCCTAACACAGCGCGCCCAGATTGGATTCTGATTCAAACTGCAAAATGAATGGACAAAAGGGTTGCACAAGATAAGACAAGACTTGAACTTGACTTATCATCACTGATAAACTTGACAAATAGGTCAATTTTATTGTTTTTTTGGGGAAATTCAAAAGTTTGAAAAAAGTCGGCAAAACACGGCGGTTATGCGCTGTTACGTTGTTAGCAACTTTGATTTGACGAGCAAAAAATGGAAACACAAAATTGATGTTTTGACTTACTTTCGAATTTGAGATAATTTTTGCCAATAGCGTAACAGTACAAAACTGTCGTTTTTGACAAACTTTTTCGTGACTTTTGTTAGATTTCAACGCGCGTAAAAAATTGAAGTTGGATCGCTACGCTCGTGTAAAAGTCAACTGAAAAGTAGACATTTTCAACAATTCGGAAGGAAAAGAAGAATGCAGATTTTCATGTCATTCTCATAATTCAAATTGTTTACAAAATCACAGATGTTCAACTTCATGAATCAGCATTCATGATCTTTTAAGAAATTTCAGAAATTCAATGAAATATGAGAATTGGTGAGATAAGACTTTTTCCTAGAAAAATGCCCTGACTTTTGTAGAGTATCTGGTAACCCCATTTTGAATGAACTACCTGTGACGACAGGAAACTGTTTATGGTCGGGCCGAGCCTGCTATAGTAGAGCAGCGAGGGCCCGCAATTCTCAGCGTAATTCTCAGCAGCAAACGTTCTATACTACTGAGTATACACAGGTGCAGTAGTTCATTTTTCATGTTTTTTCGTACAGTCACGGCCTGAGTTATAGGGTAGGCAGGCAGAGCTGCCAGAAATTGACACTCGGAGCATTTCTCCCGATGCTCTAGCAGACTGCAGATCAGACCGCGTTTTTCGTTCGCTGATGTGTGTTCAACGAAGCGAACCGACGACGACGCTTCGCGCTCTGTCCTGAACTAAACGAAAGGTTTGGAGAATCGGAGGCAAATGTTGCGGTTAATAAGAATATTTATGCATCTCATGAAGTACTTGTCTTGCCGGCATGCAGGCCTCGCATAGTCAACGAAGGCGACGTTTTGGCTTTTGCGAGTAAATCACAAATCCAAATATGAGTACAGCTTACATATATACACCATATGTAAGTAGATTAACTTGAGCAAATGCAAGAAAATTGCGCTGATGTGAAGGTTGCGTGAATGGACTAAAAATGTTATAAAAATTAATCCATCAGGCCATCAATTGCTGCGTATGTAGTGTGTAAACTGAGTGTTTGTGGACCCAATTACTCACCCGGATCATCGCGCTCAAATCCACATACAGATACCTTGATGTTTATTTTAAAGGAGAAAGCAGTCATTCATGAGGAGACCTCAAGATCCAAAATGTCTACTTTTCAATGGTGTTGTTGCAGCAAAAACTTGACTGCTTGTAAATTCATTGCAGTTATCTTTGGATTGTCAAGAGTATGCAAAGAATATCAAGGATTGATGACTAAATTCAAACAAATCAAAATGATGGTCATTGGAATAGAAATTTTCTTTGGAATTTACCTCATTTCTAACATTCTCCTTTTGATTGGAAGCATTAAGAAAATCAAAGGACTTTTAATCACTTGGACGATTTATGCTGTCATTGGTATTGCTTTAGAGCTGGTTTTTGCTTTCAAGCATGAAAAGCCTGATAAGCCGACAATACTTGTAGCAATTGCAAGAAATGTATTTACTGTGTGGGCAATCATAGCCGTCTATGGAGGAATGAAAGAAATAGACGGACAAAGAAGAGGACCTGATTCGGAAAATACAGCAATGGTTGAACGAAGGCCTATTCAGAGTTCAAATAGACAGAGATTACCTCTAAATGAGGAAATTTCCGTCAACATTTCTAATGAAGTTGATACTCAAAGGGCGGCGGAGGCCAATCTCCCTCCAAATCAAGGACCTACTTCTCAGGTTGCAGGAGGTGTGTTCGTGAATAGGTACGGAATGACTCATGCAGACAGTGAGGAAGACCTGATCTTAAAACATTTGATTTGAATAATTGAGAAAAAAGATTTGATGTAAACACATTACCAAACCTGTGCTTTCTTTCCCAATCTTCTCGTTTTCGAATCTTGTTGATATCTAAAGTTCAAGCCTGTATTGCGCGCACTTTTCATCAAATCCGGATTGCAATGAATGGTGTCTATCGTTAGGTTGCGTGAGAGTATAACGGAACCTTGCGTTAAATGCAATTGAGTTTGCATCTGAACTTTAAAAAGAAACTTTTCAAGAATTTGAAAACTGTTAGCACAACCATTGGCATTAAATTCTGAGATTTTCTGTCGATAAAATAAAATTGACAACTAGAAAACTTTTTGTATTTATATCAGTCCTTCATGATATACGTTTTGAAAAGCCATAGAGGATTTTTTTTAAGAACCATTAAACCAAAGGATTTTAACGGTTATTTTCACGCATAAATTGAAATTTGGGAAACATCATGTGTGCAAAGTACAGCCAGGTTGATGAGTTGTTTTTGTGCTATAAAAGCACAATGTTTTGAAAATCACTCAAAAAGTCTCTTATTAGCAATGTTTCTTTCCAAAGAAAAAAAAGTAAAAATTCAAAAAATTGAAATGATACATTTTTGTGATTTTCATACACTGTGAAATCATCAATAGTAGAATGAGGAGGGGGGGGAGGGCCAAGGAGCTGGATACAATAAAGCTTCCTTTTTTACAGCTTTCTAATGAAAAAACGAAGGTACAGTATTCATGATTATTTTCCTACTAGGGTATCAGGTGGGTTATTAGCCCACAAAAGAAATATAACGGATAGCGTAACAATATTCATGTAGGTTTGAATAATAATTCGATCTAAATTGGGCGAGTCAGTGAACACACCCACAATTGGGATTTTGGCGACAGTATCTTCAGCTCCATAAATGGCTTCAATGGTTTCCACGTGTAAACCAAAGAGAAAGCGAGGCACAATGCGAATGGTACGGCCAGTCACAATGGTTTCAAAATGGTTATAAATACCCCATTTTGACCAACTTGAAGAAGGGGTTGAAATTGCCACAGATAATTCTGCTGAATTTTTGCTGGTAGACGTATCACCAACTTGGATTTCGTACTCCGACCGCCACTCCATGTTCATCACAGCCTTAAAAAAATGCAGGCAGTGTTAGAATATTACTTTGGAATCTGAATTCAAGTTCAAATGTCAAATACTCTGCTGTCATGTAGAACATACTAATTTGCACATAAATTCTGTCGCAGAATATACCTGGTTGAGGAATGAAATATTTTCGCCAGTTCTGGCATAAATCACTTGAGGTGTATCTTCGGGTTTTTGTCGCACATAAATCCGCCATTTGGTCCAATTTTCTATTGCAATATAATCATTAGATTCCTCCAATTTGGCTCCAGATGAGTCTGGGTTCTTTTTAGGCAGTGAATTTATTAAAGTTGAACGAGACAATCTAGAGCAAAAAGTGTAAAAATTCTAAAATTCAATCGGTTTTTTTTTTAGAAACTCACATGTCATTGACAATTCCTTTATGAGGTTGGACGATGTAAGGTGTAATAAAATACCACAGTGTAACACTTCCCACGAAGGCTACAATGAGCAATTTGGAGGCTGTAATCACATTCATGCTTGACGAGTTATCAAGAAAACATTGTCCTGCAACAGCAACAAAAAACAGAACATGAGAACAACTGCAATGCACTACTCTTCAAGAACACTTGTTCAGAATAAGTAGGCTTGGCCAATAAGCAGCTGCAGTAGCGTGAAATTTCCACGGAAAACGGGTTTTGCTACAATGATCAAAGTCTAGCGGGTCAGCCGATCGATAAGAAGTACAAGAGATAAGATTACCCCTAGCTGCAATATACCCTAGCACAAAAATAATAATGAATTCTTTGTATTCGAAACGAGTCATCCAAAATGCATTTTTTTTAGCCATAGTGTTTGAAAATCAAAAAAAGTCACATTGGAATTTTTGTTGTTAATTGCGCGAAAATTAAAAAATAAATATTTTTTTGCATTTTTCAATGAGATATTTTTTGAGTGAATTTCAAACACTGTGTTAGTTGTTAGGCCATAAATGCAGCTTGAAATGAAGGCTTTAAAAGCACTTTCTTAGATAGTGCAGCGCAATAGGTTTTCCAATTCAAAAATGCATTTAAAGAGCATTGCTACTTGATATTATATTCGATAACATTCATGAATTGATACTTTTTTAAACAAAAATATTTTTTGCTTCATTCAACTTAAAGTATAAAAATGAGCATGCACTTTTCGTATACGTACATATCATGATTCATGCAGTTAAAAATCCCCTTTCATCCGGTCTAAGTCAATTTCAAGCTCGAGTTCAAGCTGCTTGCGCTTCTACATCTTTGCATTTTCTTGTTCTTATTTCTCAATTTTCTCAATTTATAGTTCGAAATGTTTCAAACTTTTTTTCTTAGCCCCCGCCTGCGCATTTTTTCTGTTTTTCTTGGAGCTATCCTACAACTGCTATGAAAGAAGGGACTTATACCAGCTCTCTAAAGCCAGTCCTCGTTCTCTAGACAATTTCAGCTGATATTGCTTCATGGGGATTTGTTGGTATTCACTGTCCTACTAAACTTTGCTTTCGTCAATAAAAAGTTTTTGCCAATGTCATTACTCATTCACGAGTACAAGCGCACGCATCACAGTGTTTGAAAATCCCTAAATATATCTCATTCTAGAAAATACTGTAAGCTCGCTTTGCTCGCAAAGCTGCATAACAAGACAGTTTGAGTTCTTTTCATATACAACTGTGGAACATGAAAATTGGAATGATAAGGCAAAAAACAAAGCAAACTCTGCTGAGCTGGCAGAATTGCCATAATGCGTCGTCTAGCTCTCTTTTGAGCCTTTTGAGCATCACCAAGATTACTACACATTGGACAGTAAAAGTGGGAAAAGTCTCATGAGATGTATCACATCACGATTGCCAGAATAGCCAGAGGAGGGAGTCTCAAGGCAGCAATGCGTCGCTGGCTAATTTGATCCTTTGTGACTTTACTGCAAGTTGGCATAAAATTCAAGCTGGGTAAGGCTAGGGCACTTTTGTCGAGTCCCTTGCCAAAAACTTTTTTTGCCGCATAAAATAACTTTATACTTGACTGCAACAACATTGCTGCGGATCTCAATAATTGATGGAGTTGTGTTCTATTGTGGCGCCGTGAAGTGTATTTTGCCTATGGAGGGGGACAGCTTATATTATATAGAGGAGTTTTCGTGATTGGTAAGCCGTTCTTTTGTCTGAAAATGTACATGTACATTGTACAACTCGACACAGTGTTAGAGAACAGTCTATGAAAGTCTGCCTTACAATCCTCATGAATACATTTTCGTCTTTAGTCTTTGTACTATTGACGACATCGATTTTTCTTACCGTTTTAAAGAAACTCCTTTGGAAGTTTGCTCGCTTTGCGCTCTAAACTTCTTCATGAAAAATCGCCAAAAATATTTCAAAATTCCTATCTACAAATTTTTTTTCTGGAACGGTATTCCGTTCACAAAAAAAAATTAACCTAAAAAAATGTTTGGAAAAAGAAAAAAAAAAAAAAGAATGCAATTTTTTCTTTTTTTGATTTTCCGGAGATATCCGTGCGGACAGACACACTCATGTTTAGGACTTATCAAAAGTATGTAGAAGCTACTCTAGTCCCAAATTACCAGAAAAACACCTCTGCTACTCCTGCTGGCATGCATGTCCTAATACTTAAACTGCTTTCTACTCTACTTCAACGGCAAACTTGAACATGTGTTCGTTCTTCTGCTATGCTACGTGTATGTAACATTAACAGCAGAGCAGGTAAAAAAAGGACTCTTGCTAGCGGAATACTAATCTACTCTTGACTACCAAATAGAAGCAAGACACCGAATAAACGCAACAATTGAGTTTATTCGGTGCCTTGCAATGGTGATTTTCCCATGAATTAAAAACCGCAACGGTCATTTTTAGTGCTTCGTATTAGTACCAAATAAGCCACAATTGTCAAAATTAAAACCACCGACGCAACGTTCCTTCTAATATTAGGTACTCAAGAGATAAAGTGTAATCTATAATTTGTATTCAAAATGTAACATTTTTCTACCTCTTACAACAAGTAAAGCAGTCAGTATTTTAGGTAGGCTTTTTTGGGTGCTCTTTTGTGGCTTTACTTTTGATTTATGAGTGTCTTATATGGAGGAAAAACTGTCTGCCTTCTCTTTAATCCTTTAATATCCTTACAGCAAAAAAGCAGGAAAGATTTATTGGACCTGGATTTTTTTAATCATCATGAAATTCTTCTCATTTTCCTACTCAAGCAAGAAATGGATTAAAAGACAAATCTTGAAAAGTTGAAATTACCTGAATTTTGATAAATGACAATTGAGGTCATCAATTAGCTTGATAATTTCATGATGAATTGTTTTGTCCGGCAACCAAGTTGCTGCCAAAACGAGGGCAACGAGTAGATGGAAAGCGTGACAACACTCAACTGGTAGAAAAGAACAGAGTCGCAGCAGCAGCAGTAGAGCTCGCGAGTTCTGGAAAGCAATGGCGGTAGAGTCAAACTTTCGTTTCTTCCTCCAACCAAGTCCTCCTCGTCTACTAAGTTCTAAAGCTACTGTGGAGTGTACTGACTTTCCTAATATTTTGGCTCTTTTCTTTGCCAATTTGATCTCTTCACTGATAGGAATCATGCAATATCTAGTTTGTACCATTGTTATTACAACATTTGTTGCCAACAGCAGCAGCAGAAAATAAAGTATAATACTACTGCAGTCTTTGAAAACTGTCCTAAAATATCTCATTTGAAAATTCACATATTTTTTTCCACCTTTGAAAATAAAGGTTGCTCGAGTCGTTTCAATGGCAATCTTGGAAAATGAAGACAGTTTTCAACAAAGTGATTGTTCCTTTTCCTACCGATTAACCTGGCACGGCTGCACGATTTGTTTACCATTGAAGGAGACAATTGAAGAGCTGTCCTGAGTGTAATGCTGTAAGGCTGTAAACAAATCGGGCTGCAAGGCCGGGTTTGATGTCGGTATAGGACTTTGTTCACCAATATCAACAATTACAAAACTCTTTGGTAGTATTTTGGCCTCTATTTTAGGTTCTCTATGCTTTGGTAGTCTGATATAATGCATTAAAAATGATAAACGTTGATTTTTCAAGTAGCGGGCGGTAAATATTACTACCTTAGGGAAATAGCCATTACCGCGGGAAACCCTATTTTACCTCCCGCTAATAGAGGTGAGGAATTGTTGGTATAGGTGAACAAAATATTATACTGCATGACAAACTAGGTCATTAAAAGCAAAATACAGAGCTCCTCTGCAACAATACCATCATCATTATCGTTGGTTATATCATGTTCTGTTTCCCATCTCATGTGTTCAGAAAAGAAGGGGAACGAAATGATTATAAAACTTACTTCATTAATGCTGCTATGCTTCTATAGAATAAGGCAATCAGCTGACAGTGACTATTCTACGACTCCTTCCACACTCCACACTCGACTGAAGCTGCATGTTGTTCACTGTGGCCCCGGTCCTCCTTCTCCTACTACCCAAAAATGCAGAAAATATGGGCAGATAAAAAATAGAGGTGCAACACAGAAGTTTGCATCATATATCCTCGCACTCGTAGCAGCAGTGAAGCGAGCTCTAAAGCTGGCAAATGGCCTGGCCAGAACATCAAATTAAAGTAGGAAAGAAGAATTTTTTTTGAGGTTCTACTTTACTATTTTTTTCATTTGGTTTATTACATGAACTATGATTCTCAAACATCAAGATTATTCAATGCCAAACACTTCATAAGAAACAATTGAAGGGTTATTTCCTTAGCTATCTTGTCTCCCAGAATGCACAGGTAATTCTATCTGTTTTCGTCCGTTAGGGGGTATTCTGATTGGTCAGAAGCTCCGTGGTTTGCTGAGACTACAACTGAGATTCTGAGTTCAATTTTAGCTTGAAAGTGCTGATACGAGCTGTTGATAGAAAGGTGTCATATCTTTAATTGGACTTTTTGTTTTTGCATGAATGATACTGAGCAACATAACATACCTAAGCGGAAGATGAAGCTTTGAAGCATTGAAGCTTTGTTTTTCACTATCTACACACTCGGCTTTTTATTTCTTAGCTAGGGGGTAATTCATTAGGTTGGTTCTGCTTTTATAGCATTCAAATACTTTACTTTAGGAAAGATACGATGTTATCTTTATTTCAGGAAAGATGAAATGCTATTTTATTTCAGCTACGACAGAAAGGAAAACGTCTCTGTACTTTATTAGAGATGACTTTTTGAGAGAAAAATTCTCAAAGTTAAAGTTCGATGCTACAAAATCTGCACTGGCAGTCGAGCAATAGCGGCCCGGCTGGCGGAATTGGCCAGCCTACCAGCGCTGATTTTGCAGTATCGAACTCTAACTTTGAGAATTTTTCTCTCAAAAAGTCATCTCTAGAAATCTGTAGTTTTCATTGAGAGTGGAGCAAACGAGGTTCGAGCGATACCTATGTGTACTAATGCAATTGAAGATAGAAAGTGCAAAATTCATGGTTATTCATCCTATGTAAGCTTTCAACTTTTCGAAAATGGTTATGAAACTATAGTGTGTTGTAGTTACAAGACGAAAAATTTACAGCTGTATTACTCACCGACTGTTATACTGAAATGTATCTTATTTAATTTTTGATTATGGGTGTCACCTTTGAGATTGCTTTAGTTTGACTCCTTCTCCTTTGATGGGAAAGCTATGAAGTGGTCTGAAGTTACGTCAAGAGGACTTCACTTCACTGTTGGAGGCCAAAATGAAGCTAAAACTGCAGAGGCTGGTTCCAGGCAATACCCTGCAGTTCCATATTAAGGCCGCAAAACAAGTAGGTTTATTTGGTTTATTATATGCCTCATATAGCAGTTGATATTATCTTCCTTTTACAGTACAATTTGTTTCGTTTGTCAAAGCCATAGTCTTAGTAAGACCTAATTGCAGGTGGGACCCATTCGCATTCTTCTTTGTCCAAGGTGTGGTCAATAACGGGCCTGTAGTCGAGGGAAGTCTTGCCGGAATTTTCGTCAGTGTACACCAGGGTGTGTTTGCGCCAGTGTTGCTCCATAGGCAATGGCTTCTGTCCTTCGAGTGGTTTAGAGTAGTCGTATTCATCCATACGGTCCTTGTAGTCCTCCCTGTATTTCCAAAATGCATATTTATCATTTCGTCATTGCTTATTTATTGTCGTACAAACCTAGAGTGTGCGCCACGGGATTCCTTACGGGCCTCAGCGGAGACAATGGTTTGTTGGGAATTAATCATGCAGTTTTGCAATTCAAGGGTTTCAACAAGGTCAGAATTCCAAACCATGCTTTTGTCTGAGACTTTAATGTCGTCCATTTGTTTCCAAATTCCGTTCATCTTTTCCACTCCCTTCTTCAAAACCTGCAACAGAATTCAATTTCGTATTGTACCATCAAACTTTTTTTTAGCAAACTTACGGTTCCAGTTCTGAAGACGGCAGCGTGTTGCTGCATGGTTTTCTGCATAGCCAATCTGAGGGTAGCAGTAGGAGTGCTTCCATTATTGTGTCGAAGTTTGTCAATGTTGGCAACAGAGGATTCGCCAGCATTGTCAGACAACTCACGTACTGCATCCCCAGGTTTGCTTTCTTCAGCGATAGTCTTGGCGCAAGCACGACCAAAGACGACCAAATCCAAAAGGGAATTGGCACCAAGCCTGTTGGCTCCATGTACGGACGCGCAAGCGGTCTCACCAGCAGTATAAAGGCCGGGAACAATCTCGTCTTGACCGTTCGAGTGTGTGATCACTTGACCCTTGTAATTGGCAGGCACACCGCCCATATTGTAATGAACAGTGGGCAAAACGGGAATGGCTTCGCGAGTGACATCAACACCGGCAAAGATCATTGCGGTTTCAGAGATACCGGGCAACCTTTGGGCCAATTGTTCTGGGGGCAAATGGTGGAGTTGAAGCAGGCAATGATCCTTCTCGGGTCCGCAGCCGCGGCCCTCGTTGATCTCGATGGTCATGGACCTGGAGACGACGTCACGGGAGGCCAAGTCCTTGGCCACGGGGGCGTACCTCTCCATGAACCTTTCGCCCTCAGAGTTGACTAAGTATCCGCCCTCGCCGCGGCAACCTTCGGTCATCAAACAGCCGGCGCCATAAATACCAGTGGGGTGAAACTGGACGAATTCCATGTCTTGGTTGGGCAAACCAGCGCGTGCAACCATAGCTGTAGCGTCACCTGTGCAAGTGTGAGCTGAAGTGGCACTGAAGTAGGACTTGCCGTAGCCTCCAGCAGCTAAAACTGTGTTTTTGGCCTTGAAACGATGAATGGAACCGTCTTCCAGGCACATAGCGATGACTCCCACACATTCACCCTTTTCCATCAAGAGATCAAGGGCAAAGTATTCGATGAAGTAATTACAGTCATACCTAAAAATTCAAATGTATTTAAAAGAATTTTTGCCAATATTTTTTTGGTTTTACCTTAAACTTTGACCATAAAGAGTGTGCAAGAGAGAATGTCCGGTCCTGTCAGCGACACAACAGCACCTATGGGCTTGACCACCTTTGCCGTATTTGTAAGATTGTCCTCCAAAAGCTCTTTGGTAGATTTTGCCCTCGGGTGTCCTGGAGAATGGCATTCCGTAATTTTCTAGTTCCAATACAGCTGCAGGAGCTTCGCGAGCCATGTAGTGAATGGCATCTTGGTCGCCTAACCAATCGGATCCCTTGACAGTGTCGTACATGTGCCACCTCCAGTCATCGGGTTCCATGTTACCCAAAGCGGCATTGATGCCACCTTGAGCGGCTACGGTGTGGCTACGGGTGGGAAACAGTTTGGTGATGACAGCGGTCTTGAATCCTTCCTGTAAGTATATTATAAGGTTGGCATTAGTCCAAAATATTGATTATTTAAAAATTCACGGAAAATGAGGCAAGAAAGTGACATGACCTTCGGCGACAGATTGTGAGGCCTCGAACGAGGCTGCATGCAAAGTTTCAACCTCTTAGCTTTGGAACTGAGGCAGTGCATAGGTGACAAAGCAAAGAATTGATTGACTGCGGTTTTTTGTGGTTTTTGAAACATATAGTTAGAAGATTTCATACCTGAACAAGACCAAAAGCGGCACGAAGACCAGCACCTCCAGCTCCGACCACAACAGCATCATAATCGTGATCAACTACAGGGTATTGCCTGGAACCAGCTTCTGCAGTTTTAGCTTCATTTTGGCCTCCAACAGTGAAGTGAAGTCCTCTTGAAGTAGCCGCTCCAGCGACCTTAGGGAGCTTGGCCAACTTGGGCACGTTGGACAACATTGTCCTGTAATGATTTAAATATGGATGTCACCTTTAAGGCTGCTTTTGTTTGACTCCTTCCCCTCTGATGGGAAAGCTATGAAATGGTCTCAAGTTACGTCAGGACGTTACAAAAGTTGTTTTGAGGCCTAATATGGAACTTATGTAATTTGAATTTTCTGCGTTTTCTCCATTACTTTTTGAAAGTACAAAAAATGACTCAATATCAAAGCTATAGAATTCGTGAAATGGAAAGAATTCGGCAATTGTAAACAGTATTGACGTTGCACTTACACGGAAAAATTCTCAAAAAATGGTGGAAATTCAGAATTTATGTAAGTTTACTCTTCTTGCTTTCACTATTTTGATGAGAAAATGCATCGAAAAAATTACTAATCCCATTAAAAATCAAGGAAAAACCGCATCAAAAATGTAATTTTCCTTTCCTTAGATTTCAAAATTAATGTTAATTGATTTTATTAGAGTTCTGCAAAGATATGATTAACTAATTTATTGTACTTCTAGAAAATTAAAAAGTTGTCAACAATCAAGTTGTCCTTAAAATTGTACGTTCGGTTCTTCAATGTCTGCCATCAAAAGAAAGGTTGCGTTGACGAATACGCAAATTCTTGCGTTTTATCTTCGAGGTTTCATCATTATTTTTTGCTTTGAAAAAGCAGACACGTCAGCTGTCAAAACACGAAGAAAAAGACATCAAAATGGAAATGTTAAGAAGCAGTTTTGCTTCTGTTTTGGGCGGAGGAGAGACTACCAATGCCGGTCCAACTTCTGCAGACACTATTGAACGTTTGGTTGAGCGACTACGATATGCTACACTTTTAGAAGATCGCAGAGATACATGCCGAGCTTTGAAAGCAATGAGTCGAAAGTTCCGCACAGAAGTTGGTGTACAAGCTTTAGAGTAAGAATTCTTTGGATTTTCTATTCTTATTCGCATTACGGCAGCCTGCGACGGCCCATGCGAGGCCGGCGGCGCTTGCTCGCTTCGCTCGCTTTAAAGGTGCTTAGCACCCTCATTTCTCATTGACTTTTCTCAAATTTGTCATGATTTTTTTTGTAAAGCTAAAGCATCATCCTTTGTTAGTCTACATTTCGCATGAAAAGTTTCATCAAAATCGGTCAAATCGGTTAAAAAGTTCCGGAGAGATCGGTGCCATACAAACAACCTTCTTTATTATTAAGATTCCAAGCTCGCCTCCGGATGATCCAAAACCAAAATACTATTTTATGCAAAATACAGAGAAACGATTGTAGTTTGTTTACGTTCAATGCCCATCTCCCTTTACTTTGACGAAATTTTGAGCATTTTTTTTTACAGTTCATTGATGTATGTATATAAAAATTACTTGAGTTGTATTTGAAGGGCTTTCACATGAAACAAGACAATGAGCTCAAAATAGAAAATTGAACATGTCAGAACTCAAAAAAAGAAAACACACTTTCTTTCATTCTATACCGAATTCCTTCCTCGTTTTCGCGTTTTTTTTTTCGTCGCTCAGGAAAAAAAATCTTCCAAATCTCATTTTTTTTCATCGCGATGAAAAAAAATGGATTTTTCTTCCCTATAGTGAAAAAAAATGGATTTTTCTTCCCTATTAGGAAAATTTTTCCCTAACGGAGCAGTAAAGCCAACCCTCGGGAGCAAAGTCCCGCCCTTGGAAACACTTCTCCCTGATATGGAAAAAAAAAATCTTCGGGATTTTTCATTTCCGATGATGGAAAGAGACATTTATTTTTATCATTTCTTGTCAAATTACCATTACATTATTCTGTTCTTGACAACGACGCGACAACTTGTTTCATAAACTGGATTGACTCGCAAAAGCTGAGAAGAACTGTCAATTTCAGAAAAGGAGTTTTCGTGACATTTGTCGCTTAATGAGGCCCTCGTTAGTCGTTAGTAGCCAAAATGCACTTTAGAAACTTCATCTTTCATGGTTTCGTCTACAGAACCATTATTGCTCTCTCTTTTTGGCAAATGAAGAAATATTTACTGCTACACAGTTTGGTCTCTTTTAGAAAGCTTTTTCGAAAGAAGCCAAATGGGATTCTCTCTTTCAGAATACTGTATTATTTTCCCCCATAAATTAAATTGGGGTTTCTTTCAGTGAAATGGTGACGATTTTAGACAAAGATCGTTCAGATGAAGAGGCCTTAGGCTATGCACTCGACACTCTGGCCAACATTGTCAGTCCGGAAGAGTTCGAAGAAGAAGTCATAGAATCCCGACCTTCCCGCTCATCTACCGAAAAGCAATTTGGCAGCATTGGCGAGCAATTCACCGAGATTTTTCTAAAGAAGTCGGTAAATGTGCAACTCGTTCTCAACACACTTGAAGAATACGATTTTAAAGTTCGAAGACCGGCAATTAAACTTTTGACAAATCTTTTAGTTAGTAAACCCAGATTAATGCAAGAAATCATACTTAAAAGTCAGATGGGGGTTTCGAGGCTGATGGATGTTTTGGTGGATGCCAGAGAAGTTTTGAGGAATGATGCTTTATTGTTGTTGATCCAGGTGACAAAAGGACATGCCAATTTGCAGAAAATCGTGGCCTTTGAAAATGCATTTGATAAATTGTGTGACATCACAACTATGGAGGAATACAGCGATGGTGGAATAGTGGTGGAAGACTGCCTGAAACTGATGTTAAATCTGTTACGCAATAACTCTTCCAACCAGACCTTTTTCCGCGAAGGCTCTTATATTCAACGCATTAGTCTCTTTTTCGATCTGAATCTAGACCAAGAAGAACTGGAAGTTGGATGGGCCGCTCAAAAAGTTTCCAATATGCTATATATGCTCTCAGTCGTCAGAACTCTAGTCTCGCCTTCCAATCCCACTCAGGTACTTATACTGCATGAAGTATTGAAAAGCAATTTCAAATTACTTCCCAAAAGAAGCATAGAGTCTCTCCCTCTTTAGAGGAGCCGAGGCTGCATTTTTCTACACTTTTTCACCTCTTTTTCTAATCCATTGAAGCGTAAATGTGCATCCCATTTTGAAAGTTCCCTTAGAGCGCTTAAAAGTGGTTTGAAAATCATTAGAAATGTCGCACTAAAAAAATTTTTAAAGACGCTTTAGAATGTTGTAAAATGAGACTTTTCATGTGATTTTCAAACATTGTACACCTCCTTCATGTCGCACTAAAAAAATTTTTAAAGACGCTTCGCTCGGTCAGGCTTCGGCCTCCCTCGCGCCGCTTAAGAATATTATTTTTTTCTGGTTGTGCTACAAATTTTTGAATTTTTGAATTTGTGCTTCAATTTTGTAAAATGAGACTTTTCATGTGATTTTCAAACACTGTACACCTCCTTCCTTAGGAGTTCGGTGCTGGGATTTTGCTTTTTCCAACGACGTGAAAAAATGCAATCCTTTTGATGATACATATTCTTTTTCTTTAGGTGACAACGAGCTGCCAAAACACGATTTTGCAGTGCGGATTATTTGACAAATTTTGCTACATTTTAATGGCGGTGGGAATTCCTGCGGACATTTTGACGGAGACTATTGTGACCCTAGGGGAAACCATTCGGGGTAATGAGAGAAATCAAGAAGTATTTTCCAGAGTTATGGCACCTTCAGAGCCACCAAGGAAAGCTTTGGTTCTTTTGTTGGTATCCATGGTCAATGACAAACAACCCTTCGAGCTGAGATGTGCAATTTTGTATTGTTTGCAATGTTATCTACACAAGAACAGTACCAGGCAACTTGAGGTCATGAGGACCTTACTTCCAAAGTACGTTTAAAGATACTCTAGAATATACTGCGGTAGTCATGAATAAAGCACTGAATGAATATCTAATTCCAGCAGCGATTCTCCAGAGGCCTCGTCGGAAAATGATGAAGTAACAGCAGGACAACTATTATGCGGTGGCCTCTTCTCTAATGATTCTCTCAGTAATTGGCTCTCAGCTGTGTCCCTTTGCCATGGAATGTTCGACCAAGAAGACCTCAAGACAGAGCTGCTAAAAGTCCAGGTGACCACCGCCGGAGACGCACGTGGTCCTGTCAGCCTTTTAGAGCAGATCCTGGACATTTTGCAGCAAAGTAACCAAGTGCAAACTCGAATTGGTCTTTTAATTTTGTGTTCTACCTGGGTCCATCACAGCACCCCTGCAGTCAAAACCAGTCTGGAAACGCATGGAGTCATTCCCTTTCTGACAGGCCAAATTGGCTCTAACGAACACGACGAAATGGAGCGACTAAGTCAAGGACTTTGTGCATTTCTCTTGGGGCTGCTAATCATTGGGAATGACAATAGCGTGCCAAATTTCAGTCAAGATGAGCTGATGCAGCTCATCGAGAAGAGAATAGGTATTGTTAAAACTTTTTATCAACTTTTAACTCACCGAAAGAAATCAGAAAAAAATCGTCAAATCTTGTTTACAGTACAGAACTCCTTTCATTTTGACGAGTTTTTTTCACAGAAAAAATATAAAATTCAATTTTTGCCCTCTAGCATTTTTCTATAATTTTTTAAATCTTTCCTTATAGGTTGTGAAATTTTCCTGGATAAGCTGAGCGAAGTTTCGAAGCATGAAGCCTATAACCGAGCCTTAAAACATCCCCAAGTCAAAGCCACCAAGCCTTCCGAACTGGTCTTTGACTACAGTTTTTGTCAGCATTTCAAGCACTTGGAGCATTTAGTCAGCAACCATTTGAGTTCAAACCAAAGTGAAAGCAGCCTCTCTGATACCAATCCAGCCATATTGGGTCAATACAAAACCTTGATCAGAGATCAAGACACGCGAATCAGTCAAATTAGTCAGTCAAATATCTACTTACAGAAAGAGTTGGCTGCTCGCAATGCCAAAATTGAAGAAATGACAGTCAACTTGCAAACTTTACAAGACCAAAATTCATTATTGAAAGCTCAACAAACCAATGGTAATTTAGAAAGCAATCGACAAATTCTGCTTAATGGGCATCAAGCAGCTCAAGAACTTGAGTTGAAAATCAAAGTGGACAAACTAGAAAAGGAATTGAAAGTGCGAGATGATATCATTCATGAATTGGAAGTCAGATTGACTACTTTACCAGTCACTACTCCTCCTCAGGCTTCAAAACCAGAAGATTTTGTTGCAAAATTGATTGAAGTCAATACCATGCAAGCTCAGTTGGAAGCACTACAGGTAATTAATCTGATTATACTAATTAGTAATTACTAACTCAAATTACTATTTTTAGACTGCTTTGGCCAATAAAGATACAGACATGGAACAACTAAAGAACGACCTCACTTCTGTCCAAGCTGAACAAGAAGATTTGCTCATGATGCTATCAGATCAAGACTCAAAATTAAAACTGTATAAAAAGAAATTGAAGATTTTGGGCACTGCAGAAGAAGTTAATAATTTGTCACCTGATGACGAAGAAGAAGCTGAGGAAGACGAATTAAGTGACTGCTGATAAAGCATTTCGGTTTATACCATTTTTTGTGATATAATCTACCAGTTTCATTCCTTCTTTTTTACTATGAACTTCAATAAATTGATTGATCTGAATACATATTAGTACTTTCTTTGTACTTATACATTTATATGTATTTACAAGCAATCTTAGAAATCATTGAGAGCATTGGGAGTAATGCCAAGTACCTCTCTAGCCACAAACTTTCTCAATTTTTGATTGAAAGTATAAAAAAGAATGGGTACTATTGGAAATACAGCCAACACTCCAGGCAATGATCCAAGAATGAAACCATTAGGACCATTTTGGGTAACCAAAGTTCCACCAGAATAAGCTACCAGAAGAAAGTTGAAAATAACAACCAAAATCTGCAAATTGTTGATCAATGCTGGATTATGCACCATATTATTGAACATCTGGTCTTCTACTTGAGATTGTTGATAATGATGAGGTTCTTGATAGTTAAGAATTTTGATCAATCTAATGATGATGTAGAAGATGGCCAAGCAAAGAATGATTGCCCACATAACTGAATACAATTTCCACATTTCCGTGGCTGTATTCAGATCCCCATTACCAGAAATAAAGAGGTAAATAGCAGGCTGTGCCAATGATGTATACCAATCGGCATTGGTCGAGACACCAGCAAAGATGCAGTTCCAAAATAGCACAAAAGTGACCCAAAAGTCATCCATTAATTTCAAAATCCAATTGGGTTGTAGCATACATAAGTTCTTGTAGATCATGATATCCAACATCAGCATTGAAAAGAAACTTAAGAGAAATCGCCTGATGATTGAGACAATCAATCCCATCAAGTGTCCTAAAGGTCCTGTCCAACACCTGATGGTGATTGAGACAGTCACAATCAATCCATTGGAACCCAAAGTTATGAAAATTGCAGATATGAGTTGGTTGAAAATGCTTCGTTTTTGGGAATCAACACCTTCATGTTCATAGAGAACTATACCATAGATCAAGAAAAATCCGATGGGTAATGCAATGATGCAGATAGTGGTCTGTAGAATAGCAACATTTGTATCCACTGAGGTGATGTAATCAAATTCATTCAGCAAAGTTGAATTTTGGCTGATGGTTTCAACCATCTTGATCACCACCCAACAGTGTACTAAATTAGGTAAACGGCGAAAAACATTTTTTGAGCCGCTGAGGTTGACGTCAGTATGAGTTACTTACTAAAGTGCTTACCAAGTTATCCGTTTACAAGTCATGACTTTCATTTCAGGTGATTAGTAATAAAAAAAGAATATTTTAGCTTCTTACATTTCTACATTTCAAAGCATCTACGACACGCAGATGAAGCTAGTTTCTCTAGATGGAGAAGGAAAAAAAAACCTCGATGACATCCTTTTCCCATGAAGGAAAGAGACAATTTTATTTGGCACACTATTTTTTTTTTCTAAACGTAAACATAGAACACTACAATACATATATATTGTTTTAAAGACATCACTAAAAAGCTCTTCTTCATGTAAGAAATAAAAATCATCGTAATACATATTTTGTGCGGTTCATACTTTTGGTACAATTTGTGACTTGTTTTTTGCTTTTTCGTATTCATGCGATGGCGTCTTTTAAATATTGTTCATAATGAAAGCAAGGAAAGAAATTGATGATGAATGATATTGACCCGTAATTTTTCTTTTCGATTATTTTTCATCTCTGTCTCTCTCTTTCCCTAATGATAATGATAAAGTCAAATGCAGAGTGTTTTTTTAAAGATATTATATGTTGGGAGGAGAAAGAGTATTTTTGCTTGATGTATGCTTACAAAAATTACAACAAATTACAGTAGTAACGCAAAACTAAAGGCTTTCGTAATTTGTACTTCCATTCAGAAAGGAAAGAAGGTCTAAAGAAACCAAATTATCGATCCTGTCGTCATCTTTTGTAATAATGGAATTGCTGACTAAAGAATTGCTCTTGAGAAACTAGAAGGTACATACACAGCTGCCGATGAGCCTTGAGGAGTCGAGAGTTTAACTTTAAAGCTTGCCATGGTCTTATAAAATTACATAGTAGCGACGATAGTAATAACATTCAAATTTGGCCACCTTAAATATTTCAGCTCTAATGAGGCCAAAAGTTGTTGAAATCAACCTAAATCGCTCATTCTAGGCTAAGAGAAGCCTTTGAAATCATTTTTAGCCCGATTAGAGGGTGGCAAAATTTGAAGACGATTCTGTCGCGTCGTCGTTACTAACTTTCATAAAGCTATGGTTTAACTTTAGAGCTTGCTAACCATAATAGTATCGATTAACTGGTTGCCTTGGTTGCGTTCCAAATCTACAAGTGAGTATTCTGATGTATGTTCTTCTGAAAGATGCATTACAAAGTGCATAAAGCATTGGGTTGATGGTAGAATTGATGTAGCACAGGTAGTAGGACCACTCCCATATGGTGTTGATGATCACATTCTCTTCCAACTCCCTTGGGAGGATAGGCTTAATGAGAACCAGGACACTGTAAGGTAACCATGTGAGAATAAAAGCTAAGAGGATGGCGCTCAGGGTTTTGGCGGCTTTTCGCTCCTGTTTCTTTTCCGTGCTCTTTTTGGCCTTCTTTTTGCCTTGGCCAACGGCAGTGGTGACAGCCAAGGCTGTTGAAGCCAGAGATGGTGTAGTTCCTGATTTTTCATTGCCTTTGATCAACTGCTTGGGCACCAACTTGGCGTCCAGGGGCAATGAACTGATATCATCCGCTTTGCTCCGACTTTCGGCTGTAAAACGAGTCTTTTTTTACAATTATGATCCCTCCTTTTTTTCGGCATCCTCTAAAGGTACAAGGACAAAATTGGACATTATTGCACAGTAGTTTTTTAGTCACTTTGCAATGTATTCCAAGACACATTTTTCCAATAAAGAAATGTGAGAAAATAGATATTTTTTCCCATGGGACCCAGACTAGTTTTACTTACCTGGAGTTGTAGGAACTGTACGTGAAATCCCAGAAGAGCAGCTTGCGGTGGCATTGGAACCATTTCGGCCCCCATTTCGACCCTGCTGCTGTTGTCCTCTAGGAACATTGTTACCTCTCAAATGCTCCGAATCACACCGTTTCATCGTTTTGATTAAAGCTGGGTCAGGTTCAGATAGAAGTTGTTGGATTGAAGTTCGTGACTTAGAGGACTTGTTCGTATTTGACTTCGCATCATTGGAATTGGAATTGCCAGAGTTGCCGGAACTGTTACTGCTATTCTTCCCTGCTCCCGATGCCCCAAATCCAGAATTGTTTGCTTCCGGCAACTTGATGAGAATCGTGTAGATGGACTCGTTATTGGGCGAAGTCATAGGA
Source organism: Oithona nana (assembly GCA_900157175.1). Lineage (NCBI taxonomy): Eukaryota > Metazoa > Arthropoda > Copepoda > Cyclopoida > Oithonidae > Oithona > Oithona nana. The sequence goes on from LT727946.1 coordinate 97,287, forward strand.
TCTTCAGCAGGTGTAATGTTTGATTTGGTACGAGTAGAGCCTGTATTCGACCCTTTAGGATCGAATTTGGCCAATCGTTGCCTCTTTTCTTCCTCTGTTAAGCGAAGCGAGGCCGGATGCCGCGAGGCATAGGGGTCCCGGATTTGATGAAGCGACGGACATTTTTGTACGGGAGTCTCAAGTGAACGTGGAGTGGCGTAACCTTCACTTGAGGCTTCTTCCCCGGTTATAGGTCTGCTAGGATCAATGCAGGATTTACAAAAGTCGATCATTTTGGTGCTCCAAGATCGAGCTCCCAGATCCTCAAGGTAATCCTCCTGCAAGGAGACAAGAAAAAAGGTCTGAAAATGATATACAATATCAAGGTACTAAGGTACTATATATTCCTATGCCTTTTTGTGGCTTATATAAATGAAGGTGGGCTAGATGTAAACGGGGTTTACTAGGCGAGGGGTTCCATTGATTGATGATATGAAGCACTTAGGCAATAAGTAAGCTTGCATAATGTTTGAAAATCTGAGAAAAAGTTCCATTGTTCCCTTGAAAATCAATGCTTAAAATATGAAAACTTTGGTGTTAAAAAGCTGAACAATTTTTGATGATTCAAAAATTGTGACTTTTTTTTGATATTTTTTGTCACTGCTGTGGTATTGTTACATGCATCAATGGACCAGGATAGGTAGGAAATACACTTGACTAAATAACTTTGCTCTAATAGTCATTACCAGCTGTGTCTAGTCTCAATGTTTGGAAGTATTTGCTCGCAATGTGTATTTAGAAAGCCTTCATTCTTTGACAAATGATGTTGCTACAACTACTGCTAAATCTCTTTTTTGTTTATACACAAACGTAAGCGACGAAGTGTATTGAGTATTGACATTTAGGAAACTTTTCAAGTTCCACGAATCCTTTGAATAGCATCGTAATTGCGTACCTCCGTTCCATTGGGAGCTCTTGATAGTTCCATGGTTTGGTTATGCCCTTTGAGCGCCGAAGTGGGAACGTAGGTGATCTCTTGGGAATCTCCTCGACCCACAGAACTTCGAAGTTGTCCGGCACGTCGATGAAGAGCACCCCCTCGTGAATTGAGATCGTCAGCAGTCTCGTCACTAAAAAGACAATCACCATAAAAGTTATACATTCTCTACTCAAATCATGGTGTTTGAAAATCAGAGAAAAAGCCTCTTTCAACATTGCGAGCGGAGTGAGCTACGTTTACATTTTGAGTGGACAAAAGTTCATTAAAAATGCCAAAAATGGTCCATTTTGGCGAGTTTTTGAAAACCTGAAGCTTGAGTTTACATTTTGAGTGGACAAAAGTTAATTAAAAATGCCAAAAATGGTCCATTTTAGCGAGTTTTTGAAAACCTGAAGCTTGCGGTCAAACAGTGTTACCAGACAGGTCAGTTTTAATAGGTCAAAATTTGGTGGAAAATGCCAAAATATTCTTACCGTTCGTCGATTATGCACTCCAACAAAAGTAATTTCCTCCAAAGTCGCATTCAATTGCCCAGCCACATTTTCTTGCACATATTTGGCATGAGTTTGAAACTTGCTTTGAAATTGCAAACTTTGTCTGACTTCAAGCATATTATGATCATGAACATATCTCATCAACTCATCTGCTGGACAACAAACTGGAGAATTCTCTTGATATCCCCATGGCCACAAAACCAAAACTTTTCCCTTATGTAGTCCCGTAGTTTCCACCAATTCATTCAAATCTCCATTGAAAAGTTGGGATTTTACTTCCTCAGCATTGCAAAATGCATCTTCATAAATTGGAATGTTTTCGGCAATGAAATATTTGCTTAGATATTCTGCTGTTTCTTTTTGCACAAATGGACGAATTTTGAGTGTTTTGGCTAAAGTCATCACTATAGCAAATGCCATTAAATGATTGCCTAATCTTCCTGCTGCATTGATGACAAATATCGATGGTTCTTCTGGTTGTAATGGTTTGAACAATTCACATTTTGTTTCAGACTTACATTGAGATCCATTGATTCCAGAAATAATGTGAAAAGTAATAAATAATGCTAAATTCTTCTTCTTCATGTTTTGGATTTTTGACACACTGATTGCTCAGCATATTTGGTTTATAAGAGGTTGCGTGAGTTTAACAACCATTTTGTACTGCAACTTGAAGTTTCAATGGTTGAATAACTTGTGATTTTGGAAATAGCAAAAGATCAAATCTCAATTAGTATAATAGTTTTTTAACTGTTTTCATGCTTAATGAATTGTACCTTTAAAAAATTCACTAAATTAGATTTTGATGTGGTCAGATCTTATAGTAAATACTAAAAGTTGACAGTTGGCAATTAGGAAGTCGATGAAAACTTGCAAATTGTTACTTTTTGTTGCAAAATATATTTTAACTTTAGATTTGTAAAACGTAATTTTATTGGGTTGAAAAAAAAATCTCAAAATTGCAATAATAAGATTTTTTATTTCATTTAGTAAAAAACACGAAGACCCCGAAGACCTAAATAATCTTGACGAAGAAGTCATTATCTGCTTTAAAGATCGTTATAAAGTCGTGATGATCTACTTCACTTGAAGATAAATGATTTCATCCTTGCTTATCAAACAATGATGACGATGACTAGTTGAAGTTCATTGAATACAACAACTTATCACTTTATATAATTTCCTCATTAGGGTGGTGGTCTCTATTAGCGCAATAAATATTGCAAAAATAAAAGGTTATGGTTCACATATCTTCTAAAATAATCCCGTAAGAAGTATCAAAAGGAAGTTCTATTTCTTTCCGTTTATTGACCATGCAGATGATCATGATGATTGGGAAACTTTTAGACAGAAGTCACACATCGATGATACTCTGCCGTTATGTAGTAATTATTGCAATTTTTCACGTCCGATAAGCATTAACACATCCGAAGACACTGTATTATCTTTCTTATTTTCCAGTTTTTAATACATTGTTGCAAACTCAAATTTTTGTGACATTTTGCAGTTTCAATCATTTTCATAGAAAAATTAAAAAATTCGTGAATACACATTTTGAATTTTTGATCCATTTTATAGGTCAAATAATACAATGTACCTAATGTAGGAAGGAAGATGATGCATCTTCATGCAAACTGTCATGATTGATAAACTAGAAGAAGAAGTCACTCAAGCATTTGATTTTTATTAGACAAAATTACATAACAGACAAGTTCTCAATCTTTTTTATGCAGTTTTCCTTCGGATAAATAAATAAGTTTTTTAAGCAAGTTTATAATGGCGTCGGTGGTGAGCAAACTTTGGGTTGTACAAAGGTGCCCGGTAAGGACTATCGTGATATTTGCCCTGATAAGGCCCAGGTACATGATGTGGGACTGGGGTACCATGGTGGGGCACAGCATGATGCCCAGCATGATGCCCAGCATGGTGCCCAGCAGGTACACCCAGTTCGTGGTACTGCACTGGTACCTCAGTTCTGTAACCCAGAGGTACAGGAGCATAAGAATGGGTTGGGGGTGGGTGGTTGAGGTGGGGAACTGCAGCATAATGAGGGCCTGGGTGGGCAGCATGGGCAGCGTGGGCATGATGGGCAGCATGGGCATGATGGGGTACTGGGGTCACATGGTGGGGTACAGGAGAAGCATGATGGGGAACTGGGGTCACATGGTGGGGTACAGGAGAAGCATGATGAACTGGGGCGTGGTGAGGTACAGGGGTGGGTTGGTGATGAACTGGGGCGTGGTGGGCGACTGGGGCTGGGTGGTGATGGACTGGGGCGTGGTGGGGTGCTGGGGTCACCCTGTACTCATCTACATGTGGGAGAGGGTGTGGGTGTTGAAGAGGAGCATGGTAAGGGGCTTGGGGTTTGGGGTGGTAAGGTTGGTGTGGGTGATGAATGGAATTGATTTCTTCTTTGACAACTTGTAATGCTGGTGGACCTTGTCCATGGTGAACTTCATGGACTGGGTGGTGAGCAGAATGGAGGTTAAGTAGCTCAGGACCAGGATGAGATATGACTTCACCAGTGGTCATATCAATGACAGGATGTTGGTTGAAAGGTGGGTGGGAATGGGGTTTGTCATATCCAGGATGAAGGGGTAAAAGGCTATGAGAACCCAAGGGGTGGGAATGGGTGGCAGGATCAGCCAAAAGCAAATCAGCTTCTGTCAAAAGCTCAGTATTGATTCCAGGGATATTGGCCAGGACTGCGGGTACATCATGAGGATCAACGACAACTTGAGGGGTTTCGATCAAGGCTGCACCAGTGGGTGGAGCTTTTCTTAAAGATGGTGGAGTTTGTTCAACCACAGCCTGATTTATACACCCAAAAATTAAACAAATGAAATCTGATTATTATGATTGATTACTTACCTGGAATCCATGAATGGGATCAGCAGTATAAGTCACAGTCCTGATGCTACCATCAGAATCAACGAAACTATATTTGCCCTTGACAACGTCTCCATCACGAGTCTCCACATGAGACTTTTGATCTCCCGTGGTAGGGTCACTCACGCCATAGTTGAAATGAAAGTTAGGGTTGTCACTATGATCACCCAGAACCAAAGGAGCTGCATTGGTTCCAGTATTGGGCACCACCAAAGTTGAAGGAGTTCCGGGGACATTGTGGAGAGGAGCTGGAGGACCCACGGGTACGGCAGGGACAGCAGGCCCTGCAGGTACTGCAGGCACAGCCACAGGCACGATAGTGTTAGCTATAAAGATTAGGCGTTTTAAAACTCCTTTTTACTAATATTTTGGCCTAAAATTCAATATTTGGGCTAAAATACACGGTGTTTGAAAATCACAGAAAAAGTCTCATTCAACAATGCGAGCAAAGTTTACATTTTGAGTGGACAAAAGGCCAAAAATGGTGCATTTTGGCCAAGTTTTTGAAAACCTGAAGCTTGCGGTCAAACAGTGTTACCAGACATGTTAGTTTTAATAGGACAAAAATTGGTGGAAAATGCCAAAATTCATAAATTCAAATGCGACATTTTGAGAATTTTTTAAACAACGTTTTTTAAAGGTGTAAGTATGAATGTCGTTATGTAAGCTGAGATTTTTTTGCGCTCGCAATTTTGTAACGTGAAAGAAACTTCTGTTTCTTGTTTATTTGTCCAGTATCCCATCAGTAGTAGTTCCAGAGCTAAAAGTTTGGCCAAAAAACGCAACTGCTGTCCTGCTGTGATGTGATGTGGTCCAACACAATTTCAACTTTTTGCAGTTTGCTTGAGGTCCTCCCACTGGCCTTGAATTATGTGTTAGGGAAAAAAAAGGAAAGAAGGCAGCTCAACATTGATATCTTCTTGTTGTTTCTGGTGCAAAAACAAACAAAAGTATCATCACAAGGTCAGCATCAGTAGCCTTAGAAAACCCAATTTAAATATGCAGATATTTTTTGCTACTTTCCATTGTTGCTTTGCTGCTGCTTTCTATATAGCTATTCAAACATTGAATAGAGAGGGATTTGACCTAGAAGCTTAGTAAGAAGGATCATCATTTCATTGCTGCTATGGTACTACTATTTCTGTTGAAAAAAAAGCCCCTTGTTAAAGGCCTAAAGGATTTAAAGTTGCTTTTAAGCAAGCCTTTTCATTCTTGTTCTTACCTTGAATCTGATCTTTTGCTGCTGGCCTTTTTTCCAGCCTGTAAATGCACCAGTTCACGTTGACGTTTGACGGTTTCCCACCAGACTCGAACATACAAGCCAATCATGATGCAAACCGGGATATAAAATGCCAACAAAATTGTCACTATTGTCATGTACATGTTTCCAATCAGGAATTCAACTGTACATTCATTTTCAGCGCTTTTTCGTTCCCCTGCAAACAAGCAAAAAATTAGTCTCTGGCTTTTTTGCAAAGCATTTGTTTTCAATTACCTTGAATGTATGGCCAGGCCAGAACTGAAGGTACCCAAATGATGGCAGAGATGATCCAAGCTGAAGCAATCATAAGTGCAGCTCGGCGAGTTGTCCGACGCGCTCGGTAGGTCAACGGGCGGGTCACACTAAAGTACCGATCCACACTAATCACAACTAAGTTGTACACCGAAGCGTTTGAAGCTAAGTAGTCTACAGATAACCAAGCGTCGCAGACAACACGACCTAATCGCCATTCCTGAAAAAAGGGGGGCGAAAAAGGTCAACATCAGAAAAATATATTTTTTTCTACATATGTACTACACAATGTTTGAAAATCACGAAAAAGTCTCATTTGAATTTCCAGGCCAAAAATGGTCCAAATGAGACTTTTTGCATGATTTTCAAACACTGTTATTATTATTTACCCCTTGAATCATGTAGACTGTGTTGAGTGGCATTGATATGAGTCCAATAATGAGATCGGCCACCGCCAAGGAAAATAAGAAGTAATTGGATATGGTCTGGAGTTGCTTATCCATCTTGAAGCTGATCATCACCATGAAATTGCCCGCGATGGTCACTAAGCTTAAAAGTCCAGAGGCTACCGCGAATATGCTGGCCTAAAATGAGAAAAAGGAGGATTTTCTGCATCAGGTACTCTACTTCAAGGGGGCAACTCTTTTAAAAAAAAGTTTTAGAAAGCACTAAGGAGCCTCTTTAACAGGATAATAAAAACCTCCCATTTGGTGCAATTATCAAGAAATAAAAATTCTTCCCTCGGCCCTGGTGGCCTCGGTGATTCCGCAATAGATAATTAGTACCTGTAACGTGTTGTAATGTGGCGCAGGAGCCTCCGGTATCACTGTTGAGGTTATAGTTGGTAGTACATCCGAGGTACAATTACCCGTAAAACAAGTAAAATTGGCCATAATGGTTGGAACCAGTGATTCTTGTTCTTCAAAGTATTGGTTCATCCTTTATTTCTTGCCTGCAAAGAATCCCCAAAGATTGGCTGTTTAGATATTTTTCCGCACTAGAAAAACCTATCTCTCACATGCAACCCTCTCAAACTTTAAAGTTCACATTAAATGCACTCTCTTACTAAAACTTTTGCCTGCTGGATGAATAAAAGAGCTAGGCTTTTAGTTAACTTGAGAGAACAAAAAGACCTATTGTTAGGAGAGGTCAGATGTTGCAAAAAGTTTCAGTCATCGCTACCATGGCTTTATGTTACTTAGTAACGACGATGACAGTAATAACCTTCGAATTGGGCCACCTTAATTTTTTTTTAGCTCTGCCTGATGCGACCAAAAATTGTTGAACCTAAATCACTCATCTTAAGTAGACAGGCTAGAGGAAGCATTTGAAATCATTTTTAGTTCAATTATTTAGAGGTTTAAAGCAAAAAAATAATGATAAGATCATGGGTGGCCCAATTTGAAGACGATTCTGTCGTCGTATGTACTAATTTTTGTAGGGCTATGATCACTATTTTACCATAGTAGCAGCAAAAGTGGTTAAAGAAAAGATTAATGAATCCCAGAGCTCGGAGCCTTTCCCGCCGTGGTTTTTGCCACATTTTACAGACTACCCCTTCCTTTCAAGGTCTTTTAAAACGTCTAGAGCTTAGAGAAAACATTTTCTTTTTCTTCCCTAAAGTTAAACAAATGTGCAAAAAAAGATTTTCCTGAGGAGCCTTTTCCATTTCCTCTTTTTATCTTTCTGTGAGTATGGAATCTCAAAATGGGAAAACTTTTTCCCTTCCAACCCAATCGCAGTGTTTGAAAATCAGCAAAAATGCAGATTTTTGGTTAGACTAAAATTCAAATAATTTAGGTAAATTAGCAAGCTGATAAAGTAGCTTCGTTAGCAATGTTACCAAAATTGCGACTTTTTTTGGTGATTTTCAAACACTATGCCTAATGTGCACTTTACCACATTCCAACTAACATTGAAAGTATTCTTTCTATCTATTATGACCTTTAGTCATGAATATGAAAGTAATAACGCAAATAATTGAAGTCTTTTGTGATAGTTTACACTTGCTCTGCTCTCCAGCCATTAGCGGCAGCTAGGCAAAATATAGAAGAAGAAGAGAGACGTCAAAGTTGCGGCGGCGCCGCCGCAAAGTTTAGCATAGAGAGCATTCATTTTGAAGGGGGGAAGAATCATTCGTTTCACCTACTAGAAAATTCATCATTCATCGTCGTCGTCCTCCTGTTTTTCAAGGCCTCTCCTTCAAAGTTCTAATTTCAGAACTGGGGAACATCATCATGTTCCCTGTATTTATGTTCCAGCAGCCATTTTCACACTCTTTTTTGTGAAAGAGTTTGTTAGCAGCATTGTAGGTCCGAAGAAAGAACCCTTGAGGGCTTCTTCTTCCCAGGACTACTCTTGTGCTGCTGCACAGTAGTAGTAGCTGTAAATGGATTTCTTTGCTTGACCTCCTTGACACAATGAGGACGGACATTACAAATACTGATGAAGAAATAAGGGGAAAAGGACATCATCAGAAGGAAGGAAGATAGATGCATTTGCTGTACGTGTTTCTCTAAAAATGGATGACTAAGTGGGTTTCTAAGAAAAACGTAAAGGATCAAATGAATGAATGTTTAGAATGAAGCACTTTTTACCATAGAAGATCATCGTGAAGATCAGAAAAAATAGTTTCCTTAATTTCCCAATGAATGTATGGCGACAGCTTGTTAACGAATTAACAATTGAAGGCATAACCGTCCATGTGTCTATTGTGTATGTACCATGAGGTAGCTTGAGTTCATGAAGGCTTTGAGGCCCCCATTTGAAACCTTTTTTGGAAAACTACACCTAGAATGAATCTTGACACTAGATACAGTTACTTTTTCGGTATGGCGGTTTTTGCCACAGTAGTGCAGTTGTGGTAAGCATCACCACACATCTATATAATAAATCCTCATCCTGAGTCTGTGTGTCTGTGAGTCACACCCTGTATCTCCGGAACCCCTTGACCTATGATCGAAAAATTTTGCATGCGTAATGTACTCATCATATGAAAGATTTCTACGGAAAAAAATTTTGGAA
>LT727946.1:106344-152552 GCA_900157175.1 Oithona nana
GAGAATTTTTTTTTCATTTTTAATAAACTTTTGTCCACTCAAAATGTAAACAAGTAAACGTAGCTCGCTTCGCTCGCAATGTTGAATGAGACTTTTTCTGTTATTTTTCAAACACCTTGCCACCACCGGATATTGGATTTCATTCTGGAGAAAACCGCGCTAATTTATGGACCTCAGATGCTGCTGTGTTTCTCAAGCCATCCGATGCCGCCAGAAGAAGAAGGAGAAGTGGATAAAGAGGATACTTTTGGTCTTTCTGTTTCTCTCCTGCTGCTGTGTAAGCTTTAGTGATTCTAGAAAGCCCCCCAGAAACCCAACAGTTCTTTTTCCTTGTTGCATTTTTCTCCAATATTGCATTACCAAACTTTATTAACGACCTGCGTTTTCTTCATTTGATAACCCTAATCTATGCAATTAGCAGTAAGCTTATTATTAGCATTACATGCAATTCAAAGGCTTTCTTTGACGTTTTTCGTAAGTGCAGCAGCAAGCACATACAACATTAGTAAGTAAGATGCGATGCGCGACTCTTTTTCCAGATGTGTTTATTCTTCCCGTGTACACAGACTTTGGCCTCCTCGACTCTCTCAGCTTCTTCACCGCTGAGATGATGCTTATTTGTGTTCTCAAGCTGTGCGAACAGTTAAATTCAAAAAAAGCAGACATTTTTCAAGTACACTTTACATACTTGTTGATAGGCCTCTTCCTAGACTAACTTCAAAAAAGAAACATTTGCTTGTGAATCATTCAGTTTGTCATCATGCATGCATGGGAAAATCCCTAGAAAGCATGTCCTCATTTGCAAGAAGATGCTACTCAGCTGCCGCCGCCAACTGATGCCAAATGTCCTTTGTTATAATACACTCAAATGTAAGATGTAAGGGTCATGTAGTAGTAGAGGAAAGAGAGAAAGTAGGTAATCTCATTTTAGAAGCAAGAACAAAAGAAGAAGAAGGGTGAGAGATTGTGCTAGAGGATTGTGCAGGGAAGACATCTGGAAAATGAACTTTTATTTATGGCTTTCTAGTAAGGCTTAGAGCTCTGCACAGTGTTTGAAAATCGCTAAAAATGTCCTCATTTGATGACTTGATGTTGTAAAATGAGACATTTTGAATGATTTTCAAACACTTTCCTTGGAAGGGATGTACTACATATAAAAAGGCTTTAAAAGAAAGAACATCAGGCAAGAGAAAGTCTTAGGTCTAACCAAAAGTATTGGCAAGGGAATTTCTCTCGTGGGAAAGTTACGGTGAGGTAAAGAGGCTTTTAAAAAGGATCCCTCCTGATTACCCGACCGAGAAAATGGCTAGAAACACGTGGAGCTTGTGCCCCGCCGCTGTGCGACTGCTCTACACTGCCGCCGCCAACCATCATCTGCACCCAAAAAAATCTAGATTTTCAAAGAAAAATGCATCTTCTTCCATGTTTACTTTGCATTTCTTTGAGGACTAAAGCTGTGATGTGCCCAAGTTTAGAGCAGCAGCACTTTACCAATCTATCACTACTCTTGACTCACCAATAATCGTGCAGGCCTGAATAATCGTGCATGCGGAAAATGTTCCACAATGCACAGGGGTTTTTTTAGTGCTCAAAATACAGATTTCGTGCATGCACGGTTATTCGGGAGCCAAGATGAGTACTTGGCCAAGTAGTGATAGATTGCTTTTTTGCACACTTGACAGAACCTTTTTTGGACGTTAGTTCAAAATTGCATAGCTAATTTTAACTTCACTATCAGTGTAGTTTTTGTGTTTTAGGGAAACCCATCAATAATTGAATAGACAGATGGTAGAATAGTTCTGATACTCATTCTTTGGTAATTTGATAATGCTCATCAGTCATCAAATATGTACACAGTGTTTGGAAATCCCCAAAAAATATCTCATTTGATTTTTGTTTTCGTTATCAAATGAGACTTTTTGAGTGCTTTTCATAATTTCTCAAGTATCAAATATTGATGTGAATAGAGATTATTAATTGAATGACTGCCTATCACTGTTTACCAAACGCCAAAGTTTTTGACAGGTTGGAATAGTATGAGGGCCATCAGCCAGCTGCTAAAACAAAGTTTCACAATGACTTTGTTGAAGGTTTGTAAAGTTAGTTTGAAGAGAACAGCAGCAGCTCGTGATCAACTTTCCCCAGAATTCTGTATTGGCTACCTAAGTATATATGAAAACTAAAGACGAGAAAAAAATTTCCAATAAGTCTTGATCCCTCCTTTTCTTTTCTCGGATGCACATTTGGAGACAAATCCGATCGAAAGTTGCTGCTGCTGCCGAAGATTAGTCGGTCACTTGATGAGAGTAGAAAACTTTGTCGATGGTGGATGGCGCTAGAAAGACGTGGAAAGACTGGGAAAGTGCCTTTCTATATTACGCATCATGAACACTAAAATGAATGAGGTAGACAACAATCAGGGCTTCAGCTATCTAGTAGAGGAGGAGGAGTGCCACCAAAGTAAACAATCCTAAAAACTTTTAGAATCCCACACAACATCAAGAAAGAGACAAGAAGAAGAAAACCACAAAGTTCTTCAGTTAATGACATAAACTGGACTAAAATGAATCTGTGGCAGCAGTTTGTATATGTACTCTGTATGTATGCACATTGTACAACTTTAGATCCAAAGAAACTAAGGATGTTGGAAAACTATGTAATGAACTAACGTAAACTTTGTTAATCCTCAATAAACATGGCGTAACAAAGTTGGTCATTGTCATTGACTCAAGATAAAAGTCTCATAAAAGTAGATACAGTCAGCAGTTGTATCTCTGCTGTAAGTTTTCTACTTGTGAATGGGCCTTCTTATAGTCATAAAATCTGGCAAAAACTCCTGCCTTTTGTGCCGCATCACACACTACGAGTCGAGGAGGAGGTGCAACTCTCTAGAGATGAGATTTTGAGTTGGGTTTTCTGAACAGCAAAAGTTTAGTTGTTGTGGTACTGTACTCAGAATACAACCAACTTTCCATAGGCACAAAAGATGGTAAATTGGAATGCCAAATCCACATTTTTCATTAGGAAAGTTGGGCCCAACCTAACATAAAAAGATGATAGATGGAGCTTCAGTAATGAAAGTTAGACATTAGCTGCTGTCGATAGGTATCTGAAAAGGCTTACAAGTTATGATTGATGAAGAATATCTCGTCTTAAAAACTACAGCAGATGTCTGTCATCAAGTCTTGATGGAAATGGATGATTGAAAAAAACCCGCTTTCTTCAGAGAGCGGTTTCCGCCATTAAGTTTGCAGGAGATGTCCTGCTTTGATCTTTTTTGAAAGCCTCTTTGCATGAGAGAGCCTCTCTTCTAAAGAAAGGACACAATTTTGAGCAGCAGCATCATCAGTAATACTAGGTAGTAATATGACCTATCTCCTACTCTTCTTCGATCGATGAACCTTACAAAAGCACCATCATTCAGAAAAGAAAAGAAGAGACTTTTTCGGCACATTGAAAAAATGCATCTTCTATATAGGGCAATAGGCAATTTTCTTCTTCGACATAGTTGCATTGATGATGGAAAAGTTGTGTATGAAATCATGGTGAAAGACTACCTTAGTTTGGTCTCTATGTCATTATAGTTTCATGGTCTATAAACCAGCCTCATATCTACAGGAGAAAGTCCTAGAACACCCAAACTACCTAAACTCATCCCAACAAGCACAACCCAAACCATTAATGACTTCAGACAATCAACCCTTTGGGTTGGATTTGGGTTGAGTTTGGGTTGATTGTGTGAAGTTATTGATGGTATTGTGTGAAGATGAAGTCATTGATGGTTTGGGTAGTTTGGGTGTTCTAGGGAAACCCGCAATTCACAGCATCATATTTGGTCGAGTCAGTGTAGTGTAAGCTTTTGAGTTCATTGATGTTGCTAGGAGGGAAGCTGGCAGGAGGAGACAGGAAGACGAGGCCTTTTGTGTCCCTAACCTCACGCAGTTTTGAGTTTTGTGCGTCGTCGCCTCCTCGAGTCGCGTGTGTAGTCCAAAACTGGTGCCTTCGCCAGCTTCACTACTACATACATACTACCCTAATAGTAGAAGGGCTTTCTATTGTGCCTGTGGCCCATTTCTGTCCTATTTAGATATCTAGAAAGCCATTTGAGATTGGACTACTTCATTCTAGTGAGCTAGCTCTTTTCCCCATTGCTGCTCCGTTGTTTGCTGTTCTCTTCTTCTTGATGCCGAAATTAGATTTTCTTGATGCTGTTTTTGAGAAAACGTGCCGCTTCAGTAGTCCTCTTTTCGTTTCTTTTCTTTTTGTTTTGTTTTCCCAGACATTCACAACTTTCTGTTCTATCTACACAATGAAGGTTCTGATAAAACCCACCAAACTATACTAATTCCATAACTACAGTTATCTGGAACCAATCCAAGATTATTTCCCTCTCTGCCTTCTTCGTTCCTTGCAGTTTCTTCTCATCTCCTGACTGACTTGCAATTCTGATTTGGATCACGTGGAATTCCAGGATCAGGCATAGGTCTCTAATTGAATTTCCCAGTTGTCACAGTGTTTAAAAGTCTCATCCTAAAGATGTTTGAATTCTCACGCTAAATGATACTTTTAGTGGTGATTTTCAAACATTGTGAAGGTGTGCCAAAGCAGAAATGTAATTGTAGCACCAGTACCACTTCTTGTATTCATCAGGCTTGAAAGGGCCCTTTTAAAAGTACCTCCTCCTACCCTAAGTAGTACTTCGCTCATCAATAAAGAATTATAGATCAACCTTCTTCTTTTGAAGTACCTGCAGTAGAACATTTCTTTGAAAGCAATTCATTTCTTTTTACTTTTTTAGTGCTGGAGCCCATCAGCCCATTTAGTGGCCCAAATGTGCCCTCCTCCATTAGGGCATTTTTTCACCTTTTGTACTAGCTTAAGGTTCTTCTGCTGCTGCTTCAGGCATTATTGTTGTAGTCTAGTGGTTCTATAATGGAGGCCTCCTCCTCTGCCGCCATTGAAAAAAGGAATGAAGCTGAAATTCCGACAAATGCTTAGTACAAGTTTAGAGGACCAGACTCGTAATTACATTTTCCACACTTCTATTGATGCTTCTGTGTACCTTGTTTTCTCAAAGGCTTAAAACATGTTATTGAAAGTCATCTGAAAAGTAGGGTAAGCTCCTCTCTTCTTTTAGAACTGCGAGGTAACGATGTGGCTTTTTTAGGAGCACTAATAACAGTGATTTATATGCCTTCCCCTCCTCCTTCTCTCTTCCATTATTTTTGGCAAACTATTTGGTATTTTCTATGTCATAAACATTGCTTCTTGAACATGGAATCCTTTTCCCATTCATTTTTGTAAGCAATCCTCATTGTCTGAGAATCAGAGGTGAAAGCTCAAGGTCAAGGATTCTTGAAATAGACGAAGAATCAGATATTGCACACTGCACAGTGTTGAAAATCCCCAAAAATGTCATCAGATTTCTGCGACTTTTACAGCAAGAGACAAGTAGTTCAGTGACTTTTTACATGAATGGAGTTAGAGGCCCATTTGTTTCACTTGAGTTGACAATTTTGTGAGGAGCTGGACAACAGGCTAGCAGATCTAGGTCTCTCCTGACTCATCTGCATTCTTTTCTCGTTTTTTCCGGTAGTCGTCTAGAAATTCTTAGAAATTCTGGTAGCGTTCCAGTTCCTCTTTTCAGCAAAAAAAGGACATCAACTTTTGCTTCTGCCTTTAGGTAGTAAGTTGATTGATCCACAAGAATCCCTGGTATTTATTCCTACATTATGATAAAAAAGTGGACCAAAACATCATCTATAGCATCAATATTTTCCTCCTTTTCTACACTTGCAGCCATCATTCAAATGGATGTCCCTGGAGTTTAGAGCTTGTAATGGGATATCTTCTCTCCCTTGTGAATGCAGCAGTATTTGCTATTTCTGTGTGTTTTAGGGACTCTAGTGAACACTGAACATTCATACAAAAATGTTTTTAGAATGAGACATTTTTGCTGAAAGAACTTCTTCTGTTAAATGACCCACTAAGAAGATCAATTTTTCTGCGAGAAAATCTAGGTCACCATTTCAAATAAACTTTCCAACTTTTGTCATTTCATTTCAACGCGGCCCAATCTGTCAATGTCTGGCGTGAAGAAAGGCAAATGTTTCTCTTTAGAACTCTTGCTTTTTGGCAACAACAAAACGCGCGCGACATCCTACTTTTCACTCTTAGAGCTGACGGGGCTTCTTCAACTGTTTTAAAAAGTTTTACTTTGCATCATCTCTTCTACCTTGTTGCCAAATGGCTTAGGCATCTTTAGACACAGCAAAATGGAAAAGATGCAAAAATTATTCCCAACATCATGAACGTCATATCCTGTCTTTCTTAAGAATCGAAATCCAACAGAAGGAAATTGCCAACGTTTGTATTTTCAATACAGTGACGTATTGTAGCAGAATCTAGTAAATCTTCTTTGTATCGAACAAAAGGAATTGATTTAGTATTGTAAATCCCTTAGTCTAAGTAACTTCCATTCCCTTACTAGACTTATTAGATTACTGCATCTTATTTACTGTGTCTGAAAAAAAAAAGAAATAAATCTAAACTGAAACAAGTAGGTATCGCCCTAAGTACTAGAGTAACCCGAGAGGCCCAAAGTTGGGCCTCTCGCAAAAATCTTCTTCAATCTTGATGTTGATGAAAGAACTTATGGAAGCAGATGTTGATGTGTGCTCTCTACTTTCCAACAACCAAGAGCTTTCACTTTACTTCGACAGTAGCATCTATCATTCTTTCTGCCTCAATGGGTTAAGAAGCGAGATGCGCGGCGCAGCTTCGTTCTTCGCGAAGAGTAAGGCCGCTCGCAAAGCAGTCTGATGCTGCTGGTAGATCCACTACCCTTCTTTTCGACAAAAAAAGTTACCATCATTCGATTCTCTCCTTCTTCTCGTAACAAAAAAGTAGAGCATCAGTCATGCCTTCACTGCAAAAAAAAAGTTAAGCCAGAGTTCTGCTCTAAACGTTCTAACGCAAAAAAGACAAATTGGCAGAAAACTTCAGAAATTGTGCTGCTGCACATTCTAGGCTCATTGGTTCAATTCTTCAGCAAGCATCAAAAGAACGCTTTCCATTCATTCTCCACTTTCCCCTTAGCAATTTACAATGTCACAGTGTTTTAAAATCGCACCAAAAGTCTCATTTCACAACGTTTCGATAAGCGAAAATTCAAATTGATTCCAATTGGCGATTCATACCAAAAGAAAAATATTTAAAAGAGACATTTTTGATGCTTTCCAATCATTGTGAGCAACCCAAAACCTCATTTGTCAAAAAACGAGCGGCGAGAAAGCAGTGGAGCTTGAAAGGCAAGCCTTCAATCTTCGAAACTCCTTTACAACTAAAGCTGGTCTTCTCCTCCGCCACAAATGAAACTTTATTTGCCAACCGAGAAACGTCAAGGATGAGAGAGGTTAAAAAGCCACGAATGAAAGGAGTCAGAATCATGCTGTGAAATTGAGCTGCCTTTTGCATTTTGAGGGCATATTTTTATGGTTTATGGTAAAGCGAAGCGAAGGCAGGAGAGGCGCCTATGCTCCATTCTAAGGCTCAAACACACAAACTAAATCCCTGCTTCGTAAACCCTCGCTTGCCTTGCTTTTATTTTATTTTCACGAGGAGGAGAGGTGAAAACGTTTGTTTCCTACATCCTCTTGATCTATTCCCTTACATGCATACGTCTGCTTTCTTGTGGTGATTATCGCTGAGTTGGGAATACAAAAGAAGGTAGGAAAAGGTAGCAGACGACTCAAAGATAATCTCCAAGGAATACTTGAAACCCGTATCTAGGACCAAGGTACACTGGGACCGACCAACACTATTAGCTACTCTTGATACTTCTTCTGGCAGTAGATGTCGCAATGCGCCACGAAATGTGATATTTTAGCCCCTTGTTGTCCCCTCTCCTGTATCTTTTCATTTGTCAACAAGGCTGCACTATTGGATAACGATGAGGAAAGGGTTGCATTATAAAAAGGCAGCGTCTTTATATATTTATCGGGGCATATGCTCTTTGGCCTAAGTATCCGATTACATTTGGATACATTGGTGGCGCGACTGTAATTTCCGTTCTTGCATAGGCAAGAGCCATTATGGTGTTACGCTTTAGTGCTCAACTTGAATGAAGAATCAATGCATTAACACATTGCAGCAGATCAAGCATGCCGCGAGGATTAATGAAGTGACTGTCACTTCAACATGATTGCTTGAGATGAGGCTATTTTCTTGACAAATTACCATATGCCAACTTTTTAAATGGAATAACTTGAAAGTTGAAAAGTAGCTCAATTTTCATTAGTTTTTCTAGCTTGACACCTTTCCACAGTGTTTGAAAATCACTTGAAAATGTCTCATTAAAAAAGTTCAATAAAATGAGACTTTTTTAGTGGTTTTCAAACGCAGTGCCTATTCATTCTTTTTAGTTGGAGCAAAAGCAAGAAAAAATTGCTTCATCCTTTGCATCCTGTGAGGCTTTCTAGTCATAAATCTTGGCACGTGAAATGCCCCCCGTTAAATACATGACTAGCATACCATGAAGCGAAAAAACTGTATCGGTTTTCTTTTTTTTTTCATTTCTAACTAGCAGCCTTGCTAACAAGAAGACTAGATAATAAGAATGATGGATTTTCCATACTAGTGTCGTATTATATTACATGGTCTAGTAGTAACTCAATACCACCTTCATTATTACCAGAAAAAGAACGAACAAAAAAACTTCCTTAATTTCTTTTCTGTACGCGTTCACTTTTGAACTTTACTAAGAAGCCCAAAATAAAGTTACAACAAATTAGTAAAACTTTGTGTTAAAAGAACAAAAAAAAAAAAGTTTTTCAAAAGCAAAGCAAAATTCTCTTACCTGATTAGATTTTTTTTTTGTTCCCGGATGTCAATTCATGTTGTCTGCTAATGTACTTGCACACTTCGTGTCTCACACCGGTCTGAGCAGAGAAAAGGCTAAAAAGGCCAAAGATGATGCGCGGCGAGAGGAGGAGGACGAGGACGACGAGGAGGCATTAGAGGCCATGGACTCAACAGGGGCCACGAGCACCAGCTTTACTCTCACCAAAGTTCATCCTAGAGGCGCGGCGCTCACTACATCTATATCTATATGTACAAATGCATACTAGCGGCGGCGGAAATAAGAAAGTAGATTTTTAGCCTCACTAAAAGCCGCTTTTAGCTAAAAGGTGTGTTTTGTCATCTAAGCTACTATTGTGCAAAAGCACTAAAAAGTGTCATCACTATCGTAATTGATGACAACTCTCGGCCCAGAGATGAGATGCAGTGTTGCAAAAAATGTTTGATTGGCTCTAAAAATGAAATGAGTTGCAACTTGTCATTCGGAAAAGTTTGAAGAGTTTTCATTTGGGATGTTTGGTTGACTCTATTTGCTTTTCTTTGTAAAGCTAATGTGTTATTTTAAAAAAACGTAACTCCTTGTTGTTGTAAAATGAGACTTTTTGAGTGATTACATGACGACCAAATTACTTTTCTGATGGTAAACCTTTTTTGCATGCTATGTTTCATGTGTTGTACTTTTTTGACAAAAGCATATTGACATGCCATTGCATTTGCAAAGCTCATTATATTCTATACATTTGTAAACAAGACTGAAAACTACTTTCAGATCTTAGATCGCGATTAATCTGCGTTTTCAAAAAACTTCAAAGAATTTCAAAATCAAAATATGTATGTTGAATCATCTGATTCTCGTATCCATTTCTAACCTCGAGTACGAGTCCGGTTCAGTTGTCTCAAGAGAGTCACTTGTAGGACCACGATTTCGAAGTAAATCGCGGTTAAAAAAATTTTCAAGCACTCTTTGCATGAAACTTGTGATCATTTTCACATTTTTAAAAGAAAGTCTGCATCTGCAACCTGTTCGTATTAGAATTTGTTTACAACAATTCAAATATCTTTATGAAAACTTACTGCTTTATTCATTCGTTATTCTAGGAAATCGAAACATGAGCTTTTTGGGTGGCTCCCCAGGCTATTTAAGAAAGGCAACTCTGCATGCTACTTGTAATTTGAAACTACTTTTCAAACCACCTAGGTACATAGATGCTGCGAGATGGAGGGATACAATGAAGGCAGATATTCTCGATGATGATGATAGAGAGGTAAAAGTTGAAAAGACGTGAGAATAATACAACCTTGAACAAAAGGCCTTTGATGAGGAAGGAAGGAAGAAAAGCGAGCTTCAAATTACTACATTTCCCTCATTATCTTTTTTTTCTACCGTCTAACCACCAGCCAAATGCTGGCAAATTCATGGTTTCCTTTGTCCTTTGGCTTTCCGCTTACAGGCTACAGCTATTAGGTAATAGTTATGTACTGTATTTCAGGTTGAGTACAAGTTACCCAAGGCGGGCATTGAACCTTTGGTGAAAATGAAATTAAAACCCAAAAATAATTGCTTCATTCTTCATCAGGTATGAGACTGAAATATCAATTGGATTCCAAATTGAAATGATCAAATTACTGTTGCTACTTCACACTACTCTATGAAATTCTCATTTTGCTCACGATTTCAGCTTTATGTAATTCTAGCCCCTTCAGAGCTCACCACAGAGAAAATCTACGGTGGCTTGGTATCAAGGGAATGAATCTGTGGTCTCTATGGAGGAGAACCATTTGAACTTCAATTCGGAATACCATTTGAACTTCAATTCGTTTTTGTAGACGCCTCCTTCAGATACTTTATCGTATCGTAAAAGACGCTAGCTAACCAGATCAACAAGATCAAAGGTCAGACACTGTCTGACAGCATTTCAAATAATGAAAAGAAGACAAGAAGAAGTGTTCTTTGATGTCCGTACAAATATGTGCGAGATTGGATACCAGGACAAACCAAACGAGATCATTGGATTAACCCAATTAAGCTCAGAAGTCAGAACTCAGATGCAATCTATTGTAGCTAAAGAAGTGTTATTAGTACAATTTGACCAAGAATCAGGAATAAGCATGGATACAAAGTCTGTCCTAGGAAAGCTCATTTTGACTCCTTTCATTTTGTCCCAAATACAGCCATCTTGGTAGCAAGTCATTTGGTACAGAAATTGCTGCTCTCCATCATACCCATTTATCCCTCCTAGAACAATAACCCCGTCTCCTGCCGGCGTTCTCACCATATTATGTCCATGTAGCGCTTTAGGCATTCCGACACCTAAACACAATCTTGATTTATGACGAGCCTTCATGAAAGTTTTTATAATATCACCTTCAAGAAAATTCCAACCATAAGAATTGGACGGGTCGTAAATTTCCGTTGAGTTGGAAATGGTTCCTTCAACAACACCCCCTGAAACCATTACAACCACTCGATCTTGGTGGTATTGGCTAAGGAAAGTCGCACATGAATGGGCCCACCTTCCATGCAACAATTTTGGAGCTTTGGTCCACCTATCCGTATCGAACCTGTAAAAGTAAGTATTGCCCGTTCCGTACACCACTAAAACTCCGTGTTTTGGGTCCACCCAAGTGACACAATGTAAATTAGCTCCAAATGGTAAATCTGGTCCTTCCTCGACCTTTCCATCTGGTTGGACAACCACTGAGGTATTGTATCCTGGCCATCCTCCCGTGATCCAAAGGAAGTGGTTTGCTTCTTCCTCAACGACAGCACAGGATGTTTGAAATAAAGGCGCTGAAGACGGAAGGTTCAAAAGTTTTCAACAATTTGGCGGCGGCCAAGAAGAAGAAAGCGAAAGTGCATCAAACCTGGAAGTTGGGCTAGGGAATGCCAAGCAGTTGCAGTTGAATCTAAGCTGTAACACTTGTTCGATTCCAAACCACCGCAAATTATTGGGGTATTGTTAAGGAGACCACCGCAGGCTGAATCGACTTCTATTGGATAATCCGGAAGGTCCTGAAGGATGTCTTCAAAAAAGGCTCCAAAATTCTAAGGAGAATTCTTAACTTACCGTACAAATATTTGAAGAATTTTCAACATCTAAAACTTCTGATTTGATTGCAGCTTTTGATGGCCAACCAGTGGTGATTAGTAGTTTTTCAGTCTTGATTTCTTGCATAAAAAGCAAGGATAAAATCAATAGGGTAAGTGTAAACATGACGACTAAAAGCATTGCAAGATAAGGAATCACAATGTATGAAATTCCTGCCAAAAGTCTCATGTTGTAAAATTGAGATATTTTTTGAGTTATTTTCAACCATTGTGTTCTTTTATTCGTTTTCTGTGTAATTAAAGGGACTCTTCTCACATATCCCAAGTTTTTAGTGATAAAAAAGTTTGCCTACGATGTTTTTTCCTCTTTCAAACTTTTGAGCTTCCACCTTCAACGTCAACTCTCGAGCCATTGTGCCTTTCTACCCTTCTTTTGCAATTTTCTTTATTTGCTAAATTATGCATCTTTAAGCTATTCAAGACCAGATAACACACTGTTGAAGTAACCGGTGAAGGGAAGAAGAAGCTTCTACTCTGCTTCTGCCACCTGGGCCCACTTGAGAAATCCAATTTTTACAAGAGCCTGGCAAACTTTCATCAAAGTTGAGGAGACCAAACATCACCAACTACTATATATAAAACAGAAGGAGGCTCCAAATTCACCAATTTGCGATCTGAATAGAAAAAGAGAGACGACAACTCTATAATCATCTCTTTATCTCTCCTCACATGTTTATGTGACCCAGACAAATGCACAGTGTTTGAAAATTTGCCAAAAAAGTCTCATGTGAAATAATTGCAAAACCTGACTTCTTATGAGACATTTTGGGTAATTTTTAAACACTATGTTTTAGGCAAATAAATTATTGAGATGATGATAAAAAAGTCAGTTTGTGCTTGCAACTACAGAAGAAATGATGAAAATTCTAATTTTGTTGTTCTTTGGCATTTTGATGACAACTTCAGTGGCTTTGAGTCTTGTGCGTGTCCGTGAAGCTCCTCATCGTCAAAATTCAATTAAAATAGAAGGTAAGTATTCAGAGAGGAATACGTACAATCTAAAAAAAGGCAGACTACATAGAGAACGAAGAGGCAGAGGAGGCTCCGCAACAATTCCTTTGAAGTTCTCTTTGCTGTTCTGATACAAAAAGAAGGATTGGGATTCTTCTTTTCTCGGTCAATCAAAGTGCAATCTGATGGATTTTGGACTCTAGAGCTAAAACTCAGCGGCAAAAAATATCCCCGTAAGTTTTTCAAGGGCATATCATAGCCACCATATTTGACGTTTTAGGCGTTTTGGGCGCTTTTCTTGATGCAGAAATAGTTGAATTGAAATGCGCTTTATCAAATCAAGTGACAAATTGGATAGGGATGTGTTACAAGATTCTTTTTTAAATCCTCCAATTCCTGTAGTACTCAATTCATGACGTGTTGATTATGGAAACAAGTGTCTTAAGAGCCCCAATTAGAGACGGAAGCTAAATATTCTCTTTTTGGATGAAAAAAATGCAATACTGTATCATTCAAGATAATTATTGAAAGAAAGGTGTCATGTCTTTTAATTGGACTTTTTGCTTTTGCCTAATAATGCGTGAAACCACACTAACTTTGAAAGCCGCCGTGGCACAGGCTCATTTTGAAGGTACATATGGTGGCTACTATGGATATTCCGTTGAAAGACCAACGGGGATATTTTTGCCGCTGAGTTCTAGCTCCAGATTAGGGTGCGGCGGCAAGAGGAGAGCAAAGAAAAAGGAGACTAAATCTCAAAGGGAGCATCAGAGCGAAGGAAAGAAAGAAAGAAAGCTGGTGTCTTATTCTGATTTTTGCTGAATGATCTTATTTCTGCAGAAATTCTGAGACGAGAAAGAAGACAAAGAAATTGAAGAGCTGCACAGCTCATTTACCCTAATGCTAGGAGCTGACTCAGAAGTTTGACATTGAATTTTTGTGTGTTTATCTCTTTCTCTGAGGAGGAATGAACCGCGTTTCCGGGGGCACGTGTGATGCCGAAACGGGGCAACGACATCAGCAAGCAATCTAAATTGTGCGCATAGTAACGAAGAGGCGACTACTGGCGAGAGGCATCATCAGTAGTAAATTAGATAAAGAGACTTGATGTGCAACGCTGTAGTTTTTACTATCTTCTCGCTCAGCTGCTACATACTAAAAATGAAGGACGACATCAGTAACAGTAGAGGATTTTTGCCTTCTTTATTGGTTTTGTTCCTCCCTTTCTTCCCGGATTTTGTCCAAAGTCAGACTTTTACTGCTCCGCTTGCTGCTTTGCCAATCGCAGAAAACCAAGGTGAATAGAGTTGGTACAAACCTCGATGTTTCAATTTCGAATAATTTTCGCTCCAAAAAATCAATCTTAGAATTTACAAATCTATAAATGCGAATTTTTTGGTGATTTACTGTTGTAGAAAATCGAGATATTCGAGCAAAAGATTAGAACCGGAAAGTAACAACACTAAAGGAAGGTAAACTTTGCAATTTTCTGCATCGGCAATGCAATATTTGCAGGAAGAAGAGAACAAAGTCAGGCGGTTCTCCTAAGCAACCTTGCTTGGTTGCTGTCCTCCATTTTCTTCCCCCTTTCTGGGAAAGAAGGACGACTAATAGGACTTGTCTTACAAAATGCACCAAAATTGTACTTTATGAGAAACAGTCTTTCAAAACCTCTGCTTTGAAAGTAACAACAGGAGACAACCTGGTGCAACACTCTTTCCCCTTCTTCGTGTCCCCAAACAGTTTTAAGAAATCACCTACACTTTACCTCAAAAATGCAACGATGACGTCACAGTATTTGAAAATCCCTTTTCAAATGTCTCATTATTATTCAACGTTGTAAATTGAGACTTTTTGATTGATTTTCAACTACTATGGGTAGTGAAATACTATTTGAAGGGAGGGAAATTGCATCCATTTTTCATCCAAAATCTATTTGCAGTGCAAGATGCAGGCGAGATTGTTCTGAATGCACGACCGATTATTGGAATATTGGCTCAAGAATTGCCTAATTCGTTGCAAGAATCTTACAATGAAACCAGTTATATCGGAGCTGCTTACGTCAAATACATCGAGGCTGCTGGTGCTCGAGTGGTTCCGATTTTGATAAATCAGGATGACGAATACTATGAGCTAATGTTCAATTCCACAAATGGACTCTTGATTCCCGGAGGAGCAGTATCCCTTACAGACTCAGGTAACATAACAGAAGAACCAGACTAAAGATGGTATTTTAGGGCTTATTTAGGGACTGACTCCGGATTTTGTCCTTTTGATGCCTAAAGGATATTGGTTACCTTCACATTATTATTTTTCTCATATAGAACATCTCGTGACCTTGTAGGAAACAGGGCGCGCAAACACAGCACATGATGATGATGATTACCGAGCTTCTTTTGGGTAAAATATATACAGTAGCTGCAGTACAAATACAGCTACTCACAATACTTTGAGTGATGTTAGATATGTAAGCTAAACAATTATCCTAGTACTTACACATTGTCGATGATCAACAAGAAAGTTATTCGGATTCTATCGTTAGATAAATTGATTATATTCATGAAAAATACTTGTACAATGTGATTACGTAAGTAAGAAATACATCTTCATGAATTGATGGGTACATACGTAAGGCAAGGATGTCATAAACCTACATACAAGTTGTGCAATATGTTTTGTAGTTGGTACATAGTCTGGCTACGGCGATTATCTTTGTTTCCTTAATCTTCTTGATTGCCATTGCCAGATGTGACATAGGTATAGATATGAATGAAAAATACATGAGCTTTAGATAAGGTTTAGAAGAATGTATTTTCTTACAGGATAC
This sequence comes from Oithona nana, assembly GCA_900157175.1. Lineage (NCBI taxonomy): Eukaryota > Metazoa > Arthropoda > Copepoda > Cyclopoida > Oithonidae > Oithona > Oithona nana. Next base: position 122,091 of record LT727946.1, read on the forward strand.
GCCAAAGCAGGAAAAAAGCTCTTCGAAATGTCCTTGAATGCCTGGGACAAATACCAAGACCCATACCCCATTTGGGGGACCTGTTTAGGATTTGAGTTATTGGCGTTATTAGCGGTGAACGGGACTCGCAATTTAGCTGCTTGCTGGTCGCAAGATCAAGCACTGCCCCTCAATTTGACGGACCAATGGTTTACCAGCCGTATTGGACAGGCCATGCCGGAGGATATGACCCAACTGGTTTCTTCAAAACCTTTAACCATCAACTTCCACAGATGGTGTTTAACCCCACAAAACTTTACAAAGTTTCACATGGAGGACTTTTGGCAAATGTTGGCTACGGGACACGATCTAGATGGAGTTGGTAAGAAAAATGCACTTTACTGTACTAATTACAAAACTTGAAAGGGAGCACAGAGGTTGAAAACCATCGTAAATGTTTCATTTTGAGCTTAGTGTTGTAAAATGAGACTTCCTGTGATATTTTCCAACATTGTGAAAAAGGCTGACTTCGCATACTTAAAATTAGTCGGTTCATCTAATGAAATGAGCCACTTTATTTAGAAAGCTTCGAAGCAAAGTTCATCTGGAACAAGCATAGCAGTAAATTGCTTTCTAGGCATTTGTAATTTTGTCGAATACAACTCCCATTGGCATGAAAAGCCACCAATGCAGTGATAAATGTCTCCAGACAGTCCATTTGGACCTTCTCCACCTATGACATAACCCGTGTCTTCGATTGCAATCATTGCATGTCCAGATAGAGCGTTGGGTAAGTAAGTGCCAAAAGACCAAGTTTGAGAATCCAAATCCAGGATTTCAACACTGCTGATGTATGATTTTAGGGCTGTTGATCCACCTGTTACCATTATTTTAGAGTTGCCTTGGGAATCTTTATAGTGAACGCAGGCATGATCCTTTCTGGCTATTTTCATTGATGGGCCTTCCAACCATTCATTTGAGGTGTAATTGTAAATCAAGACTTGATTAAAAAGAAGTGAATTATTTCCCCCTCCAATGAAGTAGACTGAGTCTTCAACTGTAATTGTGCAGTGTGATGCCAGGGATGTATTGATGGGCAACTCTGGTCCAAATTCTGTCTCATATGAAATAGGATCAGGTCGGACTATTTCTGTTGTCTGAAAACCATTTTGAGTTGCTCCACCAGTAATCCAGAGAAGACTTGTACCATTTGCCCATGCAACATTGTTCAAAATTGTAGCTGCTGCATTTCTTCGATCTTGCAGTTGGAGAGTCACGAGAAAATCAAATGGCTTGATAGCCCAACAAGCGATGTTGGAAGATACAGATTCTATGTCTTGGGGACAAACAATAGGTAAATAGGTTCCATTGTCATATTGCAATAATCCTCCAAGAGTCCCATACAATCCTTTTCGCCACCATCCTAAATCGTTGCACCGAACATTTGGATCAACCAAATCGATGACTTCGGTTTTGACATGCGGTTGAAGTCCGGCATCTCCAATTACAACAAGCAGTTTAGCTGAAAAGATGTATTCTTTAGAAATACCAGAAATACGAAAATGAAATGGATTTGAAATCTTACTGAATTTTGGCTTGCTGGGCAAACATTGGATTTCGCTAGAAATGAATTCTTCAAGGTCATCATTGATCATCTCACATGTAGAATAAGTAATGCAAAGGTTTTCAATTGAATTGTAAGATATCCAAGTACAATTTTCTTCATTTTTGCATACTTGTAAGCAACCATCATTTGAATCAATGCCTTGATGAATGGTCAATTTATGCCCTTGACAAATACCAATCAATCCACAGTCTGTATCCGGACAAGTCACTTCTCCAGAAATACAATCAAAACACGTGGCATTGCTAAGCTCCTTACATTCAGAAAACAAGAAGCAAAAATCAGCTGATTCAACAAAAGTGTACCAGGCACAATTAGTAGTTTCTTTACAGGCTTTCAAACAATCTTTTTCTGTATCCGTGTAATATTCAGCCACTACATCTGAATCGATACATTCGCCAGTCAAATTACACTCTTGAGATCTTACAAATACAACCCAAAATGGGACCAATAAAAAGACGAAAAAAGACAATGAATCCTTCATTTTTTTTATCTTATCTTTGTTTGCCCTTCTTTTCAGAATTCGTGGCTGCCTTCGAAGCGCATAATTATCCGATTTGGGGAACACAATTTCACCCGGAGAAAAATCCCTATGAATGGACCCGCAAATACCAAAACATTCCACACAGCAAAGATGCCATCAAAGTGGCCTCATTTTTCGCCGATTACTTTGTGGAGGAAGCCAGGTTAAATTGGCATGCCTTTGAATCCAGACAACTTGAAGAGGAATATTTGATTTACAACTTCAACCCGGAATTCACAGGTCGTGAACCCATTGATTTTGCAATGCAACAAGTGTACTTGTTTTAAGATCAGGAGCAATACAACACCGTCACGGAATGTTATTTCACGTTATTTTCACGTACAGCAGCAAATAATTTAGCTTCCTTTAATCTTGGATAAAGAATTTGTTCGGCCATGGGTAATGCTAACGGTGGGTCTCCATGCAGAATTTTCCATGGTGTTTGACTTGAAAGCGATTTGACCTCCTAGAAAATTTAAAAATTCGTCAAAATGAAAGACTTTCTGCATTGTGTAGCTTGAATGTAATCAAACTTTCACGATTTTTTTTGAGTAAAATCTAAACTTACTTTTTCTGTTAATTCATGGTCCAAATCTACAGACTCTAAGGAAAGCTCTTTGAAGCATTTTTGAACCACTTTTTCCTCAGCTGGATTATGTGTAATGATGGCCAAAACTCCGCCCATTTTGAGGTACTTTACAGCAAGAAATCTGATGGCATAATCTAATTGGTTCAATTCATCATTGACAAACATTCTCAAGGCCACCATTGTCTTCATGAGTAATTCAGAAACAAACTTGGGATCAGTGTCCGAATGATCTTTGAGTGCATGTTTAGCAGCTTGATTCATGACTTCATGCAATTCTCTGACAGTTTTGAACTTGTAGTTCATAAAACGAGCTTCAAATATGGCACTGGTCACATGTCTGGCATTAGATTTGAGGCTTCCATAAGATTTTAAAAGTCGTATCAGCGATGACTCATCTATAAAAGAATTTAGAATCATGCGAAAAAAATCGTCAAAATGAAAGGATTTCTGTATTATGTAGCTTGAATGTAAACAAACTTTCACGATTTTTACCTATAGTTTGTAAGACTTCTGAAGCTCTAGGTGAACCTTGCCAAGGATCCAATCTCAAATCTAGATTTCCATCACGTAAATGGCAAAATCCACGTTGTCTGTCAGAGTATTGCAAAGATGAGATCCCCGTGTCTATGAGAATTCCACTCAAAGTTTCAGCTTCAACTTGTTTCTCACTCAATTTAGAATCTAATTCTTTGAAGCTGGATTTGATGGGAACTAATTCTTTGACATCATAAGATCTATCTTGGATGATTTTACGGGCCAAATCGTAAGATTCTTGGTCACAATCAGAAGCATACACTGTTATGGTGCCTTTAACTCCGTTGTTGCGAAATTGGTCCAAAATGTAGCATGTGTGGCTTCCGCATCCAAAAGTCATGTCAAGAAGGCGAAAATATTTTCCACGATGTTCTTCGGTTTGGAAAAATGACATTAAATCTCGACTAAAAATCGGTGTATGTTGAGGAGCATTTTTGGTAGTTTCGATATCTGCATTGCTAATGTAGCATAATTGCCTTTTGGGCAAGTATTGCAAAAGTCGACGTACTAACATTTTGTTTTACTTCTTTTGTTGTCCTCGTTTTACTCTGAAAAATAAAGAAAAATGTTTGTTTATGTTTACTTTAGAATGAGCGCGCTCAGCGCTCCCGCCATCATAACAAAATTAGCGGCAACGCCGAAAACAAAACACAAACTTACTCTTCCTCCAATTTGTTCAGGTTATTGCGATACTTTGTATCTTTTCCAAGGATTCTGAAGGCTTCGTTTGAAGTCAAAGTCTTTAATAATTCCAAATCGTGTCCGAGGGCAGTAGCTTTAGCGAATCTTCTTGGATATTTTGTAGCGTACGTATTATTGGCAAGTCTTGAAAAGCTGTCTAATTGAGCAGACAAGTGTTCTTCATTGACTACTGACACTGGTCCTTTTGGAAACTTTTCAGCCACAAGTTTTCGAATGCGAGTTCCCAAATCTCTGCAAAGAACGAGTAAAAATTGTCAACTAAGGCCTGCCAAACATGTTCATAACAATTTACGAGCACAAAAAACAGCTTGACGACTTTCTACACAGAAGTGAGGCAGACTGTTACTAGCTGCTGCTGTCCGGACAGATTCTGTTACGCACGTGTGATCAAGCTGATCACAATGAGAAAGACAGAAAGTACTGAACTTCACGTACTCAAGGAACTCGAGTCTCTACCTCAAGTCCACATTTAAGAGTGTCCAGGATGATTTTCGAAAATACAGTACAAAGTTCGTTGCCAAAATCTCGCTTTTGAAAAAAGTCTGGTTTAATCTGGTGAATGAACTCTTTGGACGGATCCTCTTCAAAACAAACAAAAGCTGGTTTTATTTCTAAAAATAATCTTCCAGCTTTTGAGCATAAATCTGGTTAAATCCGGAGCAAATTAATTTATTTGAGAAATTGAAACGGGTTCAAAAAGTCGTCAAAATAAAGGGACTTCTACACTGTTTAGATAGAATGTAAACAAACGTTGACGATTTTTTGACTGCTAATAATGAGCAATTGACGTCACTCTAAAAAAAAGTTTGATCTTTATTGTGGTGTTATGTAAGGCTTTTTTATGAAAGTCAAATCATGTGACCTACATTACCCTTATTTTTCGAAACCAAAGTAAACTTAGGAATAACAGTGCGCAAGAATCTTGAAAGGAGTCCTTGATTCTTACCTGCCAAGTCGTGCTTCATCAACGGGCCATCTCTTAGTCAATTGAATAAATCTTCCGTACAATTGACTTCCCATGTTTTTCACAACAAAAACTCTTCCATGTTTACAACTGTTACCAGACCTGCTTTCCCATTCTTGCTTTGCAAATCCGGCGTTTCCACCCTTATTTTTTGGCTCTTTTCTGAAATCCTCTGTAGAACACTTTTCACTTGTCAACAGAAATCTGTCACAGCATATTTTTTCTTCGACACGAATACAATTTTGAAATCTTTTGAAATTAGTGAAATTAGGCCCAATTAACATAAGGTGAGTCAGTAATTATCTATTTTAAGACAAATTAAGGTTAATTACTCAAGTCTTCTTTGCTGCCAAGTACCTGTTGTACTCTACCATATGCTTCCATATGGTCACTATAATAAAATCCGTGAACTTTGAAATTGTTAAATAATTTGCGTGTGCTCGCAACAGCTGACTTGTCAGTGCGCTCGCAACAGCTGAACTGATTAAAATTGACCATTTCAGACATTCAACATGGATGAAATGCTACAAAGTCCTTCTTCCTATGGTCTTGGAACTCCTCACCATCTAATGGATGAGGACCACATGATCAATCCACAAGCCCAAGCCCGACAACTCAATCAAGGCCAAGATATGAGGCTCTTCGGTGGTATGACTCCGCAGAACCTTTTAAGCTCCGGCCAAACTCCTCATAGTCTTCTGAACAGTAGTGGTCAAACCCCACATAGTCTTCTGAACAGTCCTGCAGTTCACAATATGGATCCTCAGAGTAGTTGTCACCCTGTCAATAACGTTTATGCCCCCGTTGTTCATGCTGTACCTCCTAGTCCTATGCCTCCTACTCCAATCAACGTTCAACATTCCGTGGCTTCAGTGGGAGGTCCCCTGGAACCTGGTATTGTACCCCAATTGCAAAACATTGTCAGTACTGTTAATCTAGTTTGCCCTTTGGACTTGAAGAGAATTGCATTGAATGCTCGTAATGCTGAGTACAATCCAAAGCGATTTGCTGCAGTTATCATGAGGATTCGTGACCCCAGGACCACAGCCTTGATTTTTAGGTAATTTGAATCGTGTATAGTTCCGGATATGGATTTGTCAAAAAAGACGAAAAAATCGTGAAAGTTTGTTTACATTTTAGCTATGCAGTGCAGATCTCACTTCAATTTGACAATTTTTTTTGGCAAAAATTAAAAATACCACATATTTAATTTCGTGAATTTGAGATTTTTTGAAATAAAGGTTCCATCCAGAACTTGTTTAGGTACCCTGTATAAATGTTTGAAAGTCATCAAAATTGATTTTAATTCCATTTTTCAGCTCTGGAAAAATGGTATGTACTGGAGCCAAGTCCGAAGAAGACAGTCGTTTAGCTGCGCGCAAGTACGCGCGAATCATTCAAAAACTTGGATTTCCGGCCAAATTCAAAGAATTCAAAATCCAAAATATGGTTGGATCCTGTGATGTAAAATTCCCTATTAGGTTAGAAGGATTGATGTTAACCCATGGTCAGTTTAGTTCGTATGAACCCGAGCTTTTCCCAGGTTTGATTTACCGGATGGTCAAACCCAGGATTGTGTTGCTTATTTTCGTATCCGGAAAAGTCGTTTTAACTGGAGCCAAAGTCAGAGAAGACATACATGAGGCTTTTGACTTGATTCATCCCATTCTTAAGAATTTTAAGAAACAATAAAATTGTTGTTGACGTTTTTGTTATAAACATTGGATTTATTTAAAAACAGGGTTTTTTTTTTTTAAGAATAACAGTTGGGGTCCGTTTCTTTTGTAGTTTTCCCAATGGCATCCGGGTTGGCCAAGGGATCCAAATCCGCAAACAAACTGAACCATTGAGACATGTCTTTGTTGCTTTTAGTACTTGAAGAAGAAGAAGCCTTGGGAGCATTAGGTTCACATAATGACGATGAAGAAGGAAGTTCCAATTCACTCAATAAATCCGAATTGAGGCGGGATTCTTCCTCCTCTTTTTGCAATAAATCCAGTTGTTTTTGGACAGTTGAGGGTCTTGCTGGACTTGGCATTGGAAAATCACTTAGCAAATCATGAGGACCTGTCAATGTAAACATTTTTAGTTGCAAAAAAACACAATGAAAATGTGGATTTTTACCTTGTCTTGGACTTTGTAAGGAGAAAAGACTTTGATCCAAATCAAATAATTGTGATGGTAAAATGGCATCAGAGGACTGATTTTCCTTAGGTTTACCCGTGCTTGCAGCTTGCAAAAATGAGCCGAAATCATCATCAGTACTACCTAAAGTACCCAAATTCAAGTCAGGCACAGTATTGTCATCCATAGGTTTAGGCTCTTGTCCAAACAATTTATTCCACTGAGCAGAAAATCTGGCAGGGGAATCTTGCGGTGACGAGACCAAGTCCAATCCAGCCAAATTATCAAGTAAACTTGTATCATTGTCTTTCTTGAACAAATCTTCACCGCCGGATGCTTTAAGTAAGTCTTGATTTTCAGCTCCTTTTTTGATTCCTCGTTGTTCTTCCCAATGCAACAACAATTCATCGTCTTTGTCTTCTAACTCCAACAAATTGTTGATGCTTGCTTCAGATTCCTTTGCCAATTCCAATGCATCTTGACCCAATTCTGCCTTTTCTGTATCTAAATCAAAAAAGTATTTTTCATCTTCTACTTCATCAATTTTGCCAGATGCCTCCTCAGCATTTTCACTTTTCTTATCTTCTGTATTTTCTTTAACCTTTTTCTTAGATTTATCTTTCTTGTCTGTGGGTACAAGAAATCTGTGTGGATCTGCCAGTTCTCGAATGTACTGAAATTCGTAGGGTTGGTAACCCTTGAATGAGGACTCCACATGACTGAAAGTTTTGGCCACTTTTTCGCTGAAATGTATTAGGGCGTCTTGATACATCACTAAGGCATGAGAATACATATTACACCTAGCCGCAGCTAATAAGTCAATTTTTTGGATACAATCCACCTTGAGTCGATCGAATTTGACTTTGGATGTTTTGACATGTCCTTGAACTTTTCGAAACTTTTCCAATTGTTTGTATGTATCCGGATCCAATTCTGTGGATACATTTTTCATCCACATTAATGCACCCCTGTATTCAGTTCGGACTTTTTCCATAGAAGAGACAGTATCGTTTGTGTCTTCGATGGCGCGAAAACGAAATGTATCCACTTCTTCGGCAAGCCTTATGATTGAAGGACGCAAGGCCAGCCTTTGTTGGCTTGAGTAGGAGACGGCCTTGCCTGAAGCCATCATGATTTTCCCCGTTTTAGTCTTTTCTAGTTTCCCAAAATCCTTCAAAAATCGACCAAAACTGTTCTCTTCATAGGCCAAATCTAAAATACATAAAAATGATGGTTGAATACATTTTGCTGTTGTAAGATACTTTTTGATGAATACTTACTGCACAACCTGTCGTTATATTGGTCTAAAATTCGCTGCAAATCTTTGGTCGTTTCACTGATGCTGTGATACAACTCCAATTTGGCATCCAATTCTGCGTCTGATGCAACAACACATTCATCCTCATCTTTGCCCAATTTTCTCACCACTTTGGATTTGGTCACCCAAAATTTGTATTGAAGCTTGTTCAGTGGTGTGTCATTTGCACCTGCGTCTCTCCTAGCGGCTTGTTCGTAACTCCACCTGTCATATCCAGTACCACTGATCCCAGAGGTCCTGGGTTGACTCTTACGATTTGGGTCGTCATGATATTGTCCCCTAAAACATTATTTAATTGAGTTTGGAATTGAAAAAGTAAACAATGAAAATCTTACAGATTCATGGTGCAGCAGCAAGTGTGATATGTGAGCGTTTCCTTGTTGATATGCTGGCTATGTGGCAATCACAAAATTGAACATCTGTTCTAATGTGCTATAGTACACACATACAGTAGTAAAAGGTAGAGCAACGCAACAGCTGCCTTTTCTGCTGATATTTGTTGGATTGTTCCGAAGGGCCTTTCTCTTACTTTTAGGGAGAGCTTTTACACGCAACCTTTCTTAGGAGGCTCCCAGTAAAATAGTGTTGGAATAGGACGGTTGATACTTAAGTACGCAAATAAACGCAAACAAACTCAGACATTAGACCAAAATTGAGTCACAAAGTCTGCAGAGCTAAGAGAGACTGGCCTCCGAGGCCTCCGCCGAGGCTGTCAGCTGGAGGCCCTATTTCCGGTATCATAAATGGAAGCATTTTGCGAGGTTGTGACTGAAGTCTAAAGTTGCTCAGTATCGATCTCGACCAGATAGCCTCAGATCTGCACTCCAAAATCATAACTAAAATTCTTTATTTTCTCTCATTCTTCTAAAACTATAATCATTTTTTGGTCTTTACACTGTGTTTTCTCTTTCTCTTCTCATTTTTGTTCATGATCAACTCATATATATCACAGCATATATCATCCGCTAAGTAGAATCAAGTTGTCATGGTTTGGAATGATGATGTTGATTGTCATGATCACATGATTTTTTCATCGTTTTTTGCTGCTGCTGGCACTCAAAGGCGGACTGGGTTGTTGATTATTATTGACCAATCCTTCTTCTCGTGGTCTGTTGACTCTCGCCACATTATTATTGATGTTTGCTCTGATAGCTGCCGTCAATTTCTTCTTCAAATTGGGAGAATTCTGGGACTCACTGGTTTCTTGACTGCTTTCATGTCCAATAGTTATTGTTGAAGTGCTACTGAAGGCACTGGCATCAGTACGTGCTCGGGGTCTGTATTGCTGGTCTGGAAAATGAGAACTTGAATCCGATTCGCTAAAGGCTGTAGAGGCTACAGAATTGGGCCTTGAAAATCCGGATCCTTCTGTAGTAGCGAAAAGACATTGAAGATTAGCTGGACTGTAGACTGAAGTGGAGAAGTCCTCAAAGGTCGTCTCTTCTTTATGATTCTTGACAATGGAATCTAAAGCATAAAATCTTTCTTCGTAGTGAGATTGGAAGTGAGGCAGCATTGACCTTTTGGCCCTTGAAGCATTGATTGCAGTGGCTCGAACCAGACCTGGTAGAGATTTTTTGTCGATGATGGCTTCGTTGAACAAGGGGCCAAAATAGGGCACGTTTTGTTTCCTCGAAACCTGCAATTTTCAAAATGAAATCAGATTTCATATTTAAAAGACATAACTAAAGCACAAAACATTACCTGTATCCTGAACAAATCGTTCTTGAGAGGGTAAATGATGATTAGCACGTCGCAAAACTCGGTGGGCAGGATGCCTCGTCTATAATCTCGCCAATGTTCACTCCACACAATGTGTACTTCGTCATTGCCTAAATGTCGAGTTTTGGTGATGAGTGCTTCGTCGCTACTTGAAGGCATTCGTGTAGCTACGTGAAACATCACTTCAACGAAGGAGGTAGCAAAATAGGGACTCGTTTCGCCCGTGGCTTTGGTCTTAGATAAGCCTCCCATGAATCCTGTATGCGTTTCCAATTCAACTTCCCAACCTAATCCTGCTACGAATTCTTCAAAAGATGTGCTTCCGCAGCTGAAAAAAAAAAATGAAATGTAGAAAATCAGCAAAAAAAAGTCTCAATTTCCCTCACGATGATTTCTTTCAATCAAATTATTTTTGCAATTTTTTTCTCGTGAAATTGATGTTGAAAAAACGTAGCGCAGTATTTTCACGAATTATTTATTTTGTAAAAAATGCAATACTATTTTGATTTGATTTTTGGCGCGAAAATTAACTTACCCATTGTTCAAAATACTTTGTTTGTCTTCTTGTCCTTCGCTCACATAAATCACTGCAATTTTGTGCGCTTCCCGACATCGTTTGTTATCCAGATTTTTCAGTTCACGTAGCAATCTGTCAGTCTTACGAACCAAATGTATCTTTGATCTTTTCTCCCATAAAAAGAGTCCTAACTGGCTGAAAAGTCGACGACTTTGTTGAAAAGCTGAACTATTTTCACATGACACCGAAGTCGAGGGTGGCCTCAACGCAGTCTCCGTCACCTCTTTTAGAGACCCAACATGTTCATTTTCCAAAGTACGTTCACCCAACACTCCAGCAATCATTTCCTTTTCCCAGACAGGATCTAAAAAGTGGCTGGCTGAAATAATAGCATTTAAAGGTCGGCCAGGTTCGCTCAAGCATTCCGGACTGGAATGTCCAATGTATTGTAAGAGATCATCTAAATTGTCCAGATCTTCAGTGGTGTTCTCATGAGTGGGTAAAATACTTGGACTTCGGTGTCTCAAAGCTTGTTTTGTGTTTAAAGCTGGACTTTTCACTTTGGCCTCTGAGGCCTCCGAGGCTGCTGGAGGCCATTCAGGTAAATCTATAATAATAAAGTAATTAAAATATGTCATGAAATGAAACTAAAGCACAAAAAATGTAAGATGTGGTGATACTAACTTAAAAACTTGGGGAATTTGAATTTCCAGCGCATTTTTGGTCTTTTGTTTACCTCTGTCAATTTGTTATTTCCCGCACTTTTTAACAGATAAAAAATACAAAAAAAGTGCGGGAAATTCAAATTACCCAAATTTTGATAAGTTACATTGTTTGTGCTTTAAAGTTGAACGTTACCTATTGCGCCATCTTCGTTGGAAAGAGTCGAATCTTCAGAGTTATAGAGAGCTGTTCCTTCCCAACAAAACTTGCCCGAGATATCCCGCAGAATCAAACGGACTTGATTGGTAGCAGTTTTGACTCCTGCCACAGACTCCAAAATGGGCAATTCGACAAAAGAAATGAGTACGGTGTCATTGAGGATGAAGAGTTGTACATTATTACTTTGGATAGCTTCCAAGTTCAAATCTTCTGTTGGTTTCAGTTTGGAATTGTCATCATGTTCACTTACCATGGAATTCAAGCTTGAAGCTCCAGTTTCCATGGGGAAGTGAAAGAGATGATTGATGAAATGGCTGATTAGGCTTTTAGCTGCCAATCGGACAGGTGACCTTAGTTCAGCTTCGGTGTCATCTATAGAAGCTTCTTCTTCCATTTCAGACTGTTTCATGTTATCCATATGCATATTGGGATCAAAATCATTGATCATCACTGCCGGTCCCACTTTGTCCACCTTTGCTGCAGTAGTAGCTTGCCTAAAAGTGGTTCCAGAAGCTAAATATAGACTGGAAAAGACATGGTATAATAGTGGTTTGCCATCCTCTTGTAAATGGGTCAACATGAACTTGGGCAGCTTCATGACCCATTCGCCCAAACAGAATAAAAGACTTAATAATAGTCTCTTCTCATCTTTTTCCATAGTATGAGTGATTTGTGGTATCAATTGGGTCAGAGTTCGAGCAAGATTTTCCACAATTTTCTTGGGTACTTCGGGGTAAAAATCCAATAGTTTCTCCACATGGTCGGCTAATAACAGGACCATATCTGAGGCAATTTGCGCCACAGCTTTGTTATTGAACCTTAGAGCAGTTAAAAGGACTTGAATGGCTTCCTTGATCTTGGGATGAAGACTTTCATTGAGTAACTCATTGTAGACAAATAAGCCCAAACTGCTTAGTGAAATACACCTGGCTAAACCTGCAGGTTCTTTTTTGCCACTTTTGAGGAGCACACCTATAAATAAACATCAACTTTAGTTCATAAGAAACCAAAAAGTTAAAAAAAGTTAGAAAAAAATTAAAACTAAATATAATATGTAGATGTCCAAGCCCTCATTTAGTTTTGGGAGCCTGCGGTCTTGGAAAATCGAGCTGAGCAGCGAAGTGAGTTTAAAATTTTTTTACATCAGAATTTGAAAGGCTTGTTTGACATTTGTATTTTTTGACATCTACATTTCTATTAAAGAAACAAGTGGTTTGGACCAAGCCCTTGAAGGATTGAGTTTGCTCCCAAAAATGTACCGAATTTGTGGCATCCCTAAACCTCTAAGTATACTTGCGCCTCAAAACCCTGTTGAGGATTTATTATATAGAAGATTGAGTCAAAAAGCATATTACGTACATGCACGACAGAGTAATCTTTAATGATTTTTGTATTTTTCAATTCTCACACAAACATCAACGATTTCATTTGCTAGAATAGTAGCACCAAACTTGCCCAAATGAAGCCTGTCATGTTTGAAAAATCTTTCACAGACTTCTCCATCTTCAATAAATAAAGAAGCTGTGCTGATAAATCCACAATTTTCATATTTGTGACTAAGTTTGTTGAGCAATTTTGACATCAAAGAAAATCTCTCTCTACTGCTGCTGTCATTTCTAAGTGATGGGATTAGCCCAAGAAGGACAACATAGCAGTTGGAATACTGATTGGCATACTGCACAATTTCTTCAAAAAATGGCAGGACAGAAAATGGGTCACCAGAATATCTCAAATTGTTTGTGCCTACCAAAGAAATGAATTGCATCACATGACTCTTCAATTTTTTATAGTTTTTAAAGATCAGTAATATATCATTTAGCATCATTGCACAGTGTTTGAAAATCACAGAAAAAGTCTCATTCAACATTGTGAGTGAAGAAAAAATTGAAAAAAAAAAAAAAAAAAAAAATACAATGGCGATTAAAAAAAAAAAAAAAATAAAATAAAATAAAATAGCGTTTGTTGGTATTTTAATTTTTTGACAGGAGTTCAACTTTACCTATTATTTGATCTTTGACATCAGTGCTAGAAATCAGACTGATTTCATTTGGGTTGGGCAAGAGTAAAGGTATGTTTTGTAGGATTGGAGGGAAGGCCAATAATGAGCCCACAATGGAGGTGGCTTCAGTACGTGGGACTCCCTTGAGGTCGGAATTGGAAATGACAGAATTGGCTGCATACAAAAAGTCCAAAATGTATGCAGTATAGCCAGGCATCATCAAACTGAAGAATCGAGGGCCAGTAAACCTTATTAAAGTGTACATTTCATCCATGTGATTGGTATTTGTCAAGCCAGAGTGTAGCACCTGAAAAATTCATGAAAAATATGATGACAAGAGAAATTTCTAATTTTTTTACGTGTGTCATAGTGCAACCTTTCCTATCTTCTACCTACGTCATTTTCAACATCTTTACTTAGGAGAGAAAATAGAAAATGTACTACGAAGACATTTAGGGTTGCAGGAAATGACTGGGGAAGTGGAGACACATTATCATTACCTCTTACACAGCGTTTGCAAATCACCCAAAAAAGTCTCATTTTACAACTTATTACAAATACAATTTCGGCTTGAAAATTCAAGTGAGACTTTTTTCGAGTGGAACAGACGAGGTTCGAGCGAAGCGAGAACCGAGTCTGTGTAACGAGTCTGTGAAAACATGCCCAACACACACGCCCCACACGCCCCATTACATACCCCCACACACCCCACACACGCCCAACACACAACTCACACAGCCTCGCTCAGAAATGTAATCGTAGCTCAGATGCTCGCTTCGCTTGCATCTTCGCTTTGCTCTTTCGCTTTTCCACTCATTTTCTTAGTAACACTCTATTCAGGGCGTCTTTCTTAACCGTCGAGTAAAGAAAAGAGGCCCTGAATTGAGCGTTTGCACTAGCAGCGTAAGATTCTCCTTTTCACCTGGCCCTTTCAGCAGCGTAAAATTCTCCTTAATTTTCGTTCCTGAAGATGTCCAAAAGTTGACTAGAAAATAGCCAACATGAAAGACGCTTCGCTCGGTCGGCCCTTCGGGCCTCCCTCACGCCACTTTAGATGAAATGGCTACAAAAATATTTGTATTTCTTCCTCGGATGCTCGCTTCGCTCGCATCCTCATTTTCTTTCGCTCAACATTTCGCACTCCTTCAACCTTCCAATAAACGTAACTCGAATCTCGCTCCGCTCGATTCTCGGAATTTTTCGCACATTTTGTCCGTGTCTCCTGCTGCGCTGCTGGTTGCAGAATTTTCATCCCCTCCCGTGGGACTCACCTGCCGCTCAGCAGCGTAATTTTCCGTGAAAGACGAATTCTTTGTTTCTGTTCCAAACGTTAACTATAATTTAGCCAACATGACAAAAAAAATTTTAAAAACGCTTCGCTCGGTCGGCCCTTCGGGCCTCCCTCGCGCCGCTTTAGACAATTTTTCGGCTTGAAAATTCAAGTGAGACTTTTTTGAAATATTTTCAAACACTTTATTATTTTTCATTTCTTCTTGAGACTCGTGAAATTCTTGGAATTCTGCTTCGAATTGCACTTGTTTGACTTTTTGAACAGTATGTGAAATTCAGGTTTAAAAGGCACGTGTGTCTCCTACTAAATTCTAGCACAATTTCAATTGAGTAGTGTGAAAATGGTTGCCATTCTCACATCATTTGTCAAAAATGTTCTTTGCATGCTTTGCTTCTTCTTCATTCCATGGACATTTTCCTGGAGGTTTTCACTCCAAGAAGAAGAACGTTTGTGTGCATAGAGAAGGAGATGCAAAAAAGAAAAGTTTAAAATGCACCACCACTGCTTGTGCTTCTTTGCGATTTCTCTAGACCAAAAGGAATTGAAAGTAACATGAAAATCTGACTGCCTCTTGACTTTTATGGAAAAACTAGGGCTCTAAAGAATAATACCAAAAGAAGCTGTATCATGCCTCGTAAATTGACTTTTCATGTCTTCTGCATACTAAATAAAATATGAGAGGAGTCTGTGATATGATCTTTCAGACTCAGCAATTTTGGCCTTCATTTACATACAGGGTGTGGACGCAGTAGTTGTATACCTATTGTAAAAGCCATCAAAAAAGTGTGCACTACTTTTGCCATTTTTCCTTGTGGTTTTGCAAATACATGCCACAAATACTACTTGGAAACATATCCATAATTGCAAATACAGATCAACAAGATAACTTAGAAAATGAAGTTCAATGTCAAAATTTTGCTTATCTTTAATTTTGCTTTTGCTGGAGCAAAAGCAATGGACTACAGAAACTTTGAAACAGTCAAAGTTTTTCTTGAACATTATCAAAAGGACAAAAATACTTTGTGCATCATTCATTTCTTAGATACTTTTGTCAACTTTGATTTTGTGAAAAATTACAAGTTCCAATTTACAAATGGACTACTTTTCAATACTTTTGATTCTACATGTAATGTTTTCATTTGTACTGAAAAATATTTGGAGTCAGCAGAAAGTCAGAAAATTGACCAAGACACTAAGAATCACTTGTGGATCATCGATGGAAACTATATGAAGAATTCATTAAAATGGTCAGTCTTGGAAGTGACCTCAAAATTGACAAAACTGCATTGTCCTGGAGACTTGGATGTCAAGCTAATCACAAAACATAACATCAATTTGTGTACTGAATATCCCACACTGAATTGGAAAATTGTAAAAGTCTCTATGGTAGGCTTTGAACCAAACATCTTCATACAGCCGAATAAGTCAATCATTGGATTTGTTCCTGATAGCATTGATATGCTTAGTGAACACATTCACTACAAACCAAAGTATGTTCTTGGAGCAAGAACCTGGACTGAAGCTGTATTGGAAGTGCACAATGGAACTGCTGACATGGGAGTGAAAACAAGCATTTCTATGAAAAGGTTTGACTTGGTAGACTTTCCAGCTTACATTGACTTTATTGAAATCCTGTACATTGCACCAACACCCAAGCCTATTGATATAATTTACCAACTCATCCAGCCATTTTCAATCAATGTTTGGCTGATATGGCTTGCTACTATTTTTGCTTCATGCATCTTGTTTTATTTTGTTACTAAGTTATTTTTGTGGAAACCAAAAGCAAATACTATAAAGAATAGACTGGCATCAAAAAATTTGGAAGAAATCAAAGGGATTGATTTCTTACTCTATTCATTTGGAATGGTGTTTGAACCTCTCTTGAATGATATCAAATGGATACGAATTTTATGGAAACAAACAGTAAGTGGGAAAATGGTTACATTTGGTTTAGTTATTGGAGGTTTTCTTGTGATAAATCTGTATCGAACGGTGTTGCTTTCTTATCTTACTGCTGTAAGTGTTGAAAAGCCAATCAACACAGTCAGAGAGCTAATAGATTCAGATTACATTAATTTTCATTTCGATGATGAAAGAACTCACATGTTAAAAAACTCACCACGAGAAGAGTACAGAGAAATGTACAGAAAAATTACTAGAAACAACTGGATAGTTGATACAACTAACCTCCAAGAAGCAAGAAAATATTACCTTGCAGGAACACAATCATTTCAGGTGAAGTCTTACAACTATTACTGGCTAAATTCTGTATCAATCAAGAAGACAGGAAAAACGATTTATAGGCAGATCAAAGAACCAATCTTGAATGCCCCAAGTAGCATTATTTTGCCAAAAAATGGACCAATGACAAAAACATTTGAAAAGTTTATTTTGAGAGCATTTGACCATGGAGTTTTCAAGAAATTAAGATATCACTACCAACTAAGAGAAGGTTATTCTTATACACATCATAATTCATAACCTTTCATAAAAAATATAGTTTTATTTTATTTTTAGATGAATTGTTGGATTATAGTAGACAAAAATCTGCTAATGTCAAACCAGCTCCTCTACAGTTGAAGCACTTTTATCTAGTGTTGATTTTTGGTGGGTTGTTCTACCTTTTGTCCATGTTCTGTTTTCTATTTGAACTAAAAATCTAAGATGTAAAATATGTATGTACAATAAAAACTGTTACCACAATCCACAATATTTATTACTGGCATTTCAAGGAGTATGTGCATTACTGTGGTGTGACATTTTTGTACTTTTTCCTTGTAGTATATCAAATACATACCACAAATACTATTTGGATACGTATATGTATGCCTAGTCACAAAGGCAGATCCGCAAGACAAGTCAGATAATGAACTTCAATCTCAACTTTTTGCTTCTCTTTAATTTTGCCTTTGCTGGAGCAAAAGCAATGGATTACAGAAACATTGAAACAGTCGAAGCATTTCTTGAACATTATCAAAAGGATAAAAATACTCAATGCATCATTCATTTCCTGGATACTTTTATCGATTTTGACTTTGTGAAAAATTACAAGTTTCAGTTTACAAATGGACTGTTTTTCAACACTTTTGATTCTACGTGTAATGTTTTCATTTGCACTGAAAAATATTTGGAGTCATCAGAAAGTCAGAAAATTGACCAAGATACAAAGAATCACTTGTGGATCATTGATGGAAACTATATGAAGAATTCATTAAAATGGCCAGTCTTGGAAGTGACCTCAAAATTGACAAAACTGCATTGTCCTGGAGACTTGGATGCCAAGCTAATCACAAAACATAACATCAATTTGTGTACTGAATATCCAACATTGAATGGAGGACTGATGCATGTATCTGTTGTGGGTTTCAAACCAAATCTGTTAAAAGTACTACCAGATGGGTCATTCATTGGATTTTTCCGTGATAGCATTGATATGTTAAGTGAGTACGTTCACTACAAACCAAAGTATATTCTTGGAGCAAGAACTTGGGATGAAGTTGTGATGGAAGTAAACAATGGGACTGCTGACATGGGAGTAAAAACAACTATGACTAAGAAAAGGTTTGACTTGGTGGACTTTCCAGCTTACATTGATTTCGTTGAGCTTGTTTACATTGCACCCACACCTAAACCTGTTGACATACTTTACCAACTCATCCAGCCATTTTCAGTCAATGTTTGGCTGGCATGGCTTGCTACTCTTTTTGCTTACTGCATCTTGTTTTACTTTGTTACAAAGTTATTTTTGTGGAAACCAAAAGTGGATACTAAAATTAATAGACTTGCATCAAAAAACTTGAATGAAATCAAAGGAATTGATTTCTTGCTCTATCCATTTGGAATGCTTTTTGAACCTCTTTTAAATGATATCAAATGGATAAGAATTCTCTGGGAACGAACAGCAAGTGGTAAAATGATCACAATTGGTTTAGTCATTGGAAGTTTTCTGGTGATGAATATTTATCGCACAGTGTTGCTTTCATATCTTACTGCAATTAGTGTCGAAAAACCAATCAATACAGTCAGAGAACTAATAGATTCAGATTATATCAATTGGCATTTTGCTGGTGAAATAACTCAAATGTTAAAAGATTCACCAGGTGAAGAGTACAGAGAAATGTACGAAAAGGCTACAAAATATGATTGGATTGTTGACAATAACCGGATGGATCAAACAAGAAGAGATTACCTTGCAGGAACACAATCATTTCAGGTGAAGTCGTACAACATTTTTTGGTTGAATTCGGTAGCAATCAAAAAGACAGGCAAACCACTTTATAAGCTAATCAAAGAACCTTTTATTACTGCACAAAGTAGCATCATTGTACCCAAAAATGGTCCGATGACAAAAACTTTCGAGAAGTATATTTCGCGATCTTTTGACCATGGAGTTTTCAAGAAACTTAGATACCACTATCAACTTAGAGAAGGTAATACATTGCTGATTTTATCTAAAAAACTTCCATATTCTTTGAACATAATTTTCAGATGTATTGTTGGATTATAGTCGACAAAAGTCAGCAGATGTCAAACCATCTCCTCTTCAATTGAAGCATTTCTACCTTATTCTGATCATTACTGGGATATTCTACCTTATATCCATTTTCTGTTTTCTCTATGAACTAAAAATGTAAGACTTTAGCAAAAACGATATGCACATGATACGTAGTAGGTGGGGTAAGGGAAATTCACCAGAAAAACATGAGCAATAAAAAAGTTATACACATCAGTTCTTACCTTGTAAAATTGCACCAAATGCGTCTTGGCAATAGGTGAGTCGTGAGGTCTGACAGTGCACAGGCATAGTAATCTAAGAGCGTAGAGTCGACCTCTTTGAAAAGTCTCTTCCGGTAATTGCAGAGCTCGGAAGCACCATGGAGCAAATATGGTAAAGGGAGGCACATACTCTGGAGCTTTAGGTGTAGACAAATTATCTACACTGACTCCTTGATTGTTACGAATTTTGGCCATGATTTCAAAGAGTTCAATGAGGTATTTATAGATTTGGGCATGGATTAAAGGATCTCCAATGGAATTGATGTTCCCCAAAGCACCTAACATCCGACGCCATAAAACGACAGCCACATCAGGCAACCAACCCTTGACGGATCCACCAGACATCACGGATTTAGGAGCTGAAGAACTGGAGGCAGAAATGGAACGGTGATGGCTGTCAAACATGTCGGAGACTAGGCTGCCTGCTTCACTCATTGTATCGTTATCTAGTTGCATCATGGGCGAATCTTTCATGGACACACATTCTAATCCACTGGAGGCTGTAGGACTACTTGACCTTTCCGACTCTGTTCGGCCTCGCAATTCTGAGTCCACTGATCGTGACCTTCTTTTCAATCTAACTTCTTCTTCGTTTTCCATAAGGTCTGAGCGACCATAGCGTAGGGATGCAATCACATTGGAATCACTTAGAGTGCGACTCAATTTCACTGAGGCTAACTCTACTTTTTTGGCTTTTTTAGCCTGTTTGGTTCTGGGTGGTGGTTGCGGTTGAGCTTCACTTTCTGAAGTGGATCTTTGCCTGGTAAAGGGAGAAGAAGTTGAACGATGTTGTTGGGAGGAGTGTGACCTCATGGAGGTATCATTGGAGGTCGGAGGTTGTGGTGAAGACAGTAAGACACTATTGGAATTTTTCAATTCCTGATGTTGTTCACGTTTGTTGCCAAAGCGTTTCTTTTGTTCTCTTTCACTTAAACGGTCCAAAGGCAGATCATTCAAATCTAAATTGTACACTTGTCTGGCTAATACTCGAGTCAACGTTTCCATAGTTTTGGCCCATTCACGAGTCAGTTCTTCCCATAGTGTTAGACTGGAGAGAACTTCCAGGAATTGGTCCCACAATTCAGAGGAGACCACTACATACAAGTTGGCTTTGATCCATGTAACAATCAGGGTTTGGAAAATGGCTTGAGCTAATCGGCCACCTAAGGAATCTTCGCGCTTTCGGGGCGGACCTTCCGGCAGAGTCAATTGTGTGATTTGTAGCAAAATAAAGAGAAGTTGTTCCCATGTGCGAGCTTCCATTTTTACATTCATCACCATATATCTGAATAAAAAGGGAAAATCTATAATTTGCTATTCAAATTCCCTGTCATTATTTACCTGTAGATATTCAAGACTCGTTTGCATAATTCCACCTGTTCCTCAAGCAAAATAGGGTACTCCGAAGACACTTCCAGCAAAAAGACGTTGGCTGCATTAGTAACAAAGATTTGCAATACATTTTGCAGGCCTGCACGCACAGACAATTGATCTTTGTACATGTAAGATTGAGACTCCAGGGAATCAGAAATCTTGCCGGCCAAAGCTTGTAACAATTCTTCTCTTTCACGTTCAATAGAGCTGGGCGGAGGTTCCAGCAAAAATGGGGGCAATTCACTGACGTTCATTTGGATCCAATCTTTGTACACACTGATGACTTTTTTGATGGCTGGAGAATGACTGAAACTGAGTAAAAAGGCTTGGCGGTAGACTTCGTGTACGAAATTGACGTTTTCGCGTGATCCATAGAGTATGTCTCGAACCATGTTGCCTTCGATGGTATTACGAGGGTATTGTAAATTGCCGATTTCTTCTTGATCTAATTGGTCGAGTTGGTTTGAAGACATCAAGTTGTTGCTGTTTCGAGTCAAGTGAGTATATTGTGCGATCCATTTGACGACGACAACTCTGTAAAAAGAAGGAAACAGTTTGAGTTAGAAGCGAAAGGGGGCGTTTGCGCAGAATTAGAAAGCTGCTTTGATGCCTAAAGCTCTTTTAAGGGGGCGCTACACTAAAATAATTTCGTTTTGGACGCAGAATCGATATTTAGAAGTCGGAAAAGATACAGCTTTGAATTGAGGAATAGGTTTCATTACTCAGATTTCAAAGTTACCTCAGGTCACGTAAAAATCTTCTGAGAAGCTCTATTAGGACAGTGAACTCAAGGATGGGACTATATGTATCCAAATGTATTTGTAATAGATTCTTATTCTTATTTCCAAACACACAATATATTATTTGTAATACTTCAGAAATTGACTTTGCCATGTTAATGGCATTTTATCTAAACTGGACGATAAGTAAAAAACCAAGTCCAAGAGAAATCCTATTTCAAACTTTATAGCTATGTATATGCAATCAATTTTTCAAGCCGCCTCATCGAGAACAAGTAAAGAGCGAAGGCAGAGTTTAGAGTTAACTACACTTTATACGTAATCTTGAAAATTCCACTCATATCCGTCTTATCCTGATCCTTCTCTGTTACCTTCCTTTCTCTAAGCCATCCTATGATCCTAGTCGTCAGAAAACGCAAGCGAAGTTTACAGATGGCGCCCTCTTTTACAACAAACTTTTGGAAGAACAAATGTTTGTTGAAGCAGCTTCAGTAAGGCTTCAATGAAGCCCTACTGAACTTTAGACTTTAGTACAAAATGTAGAGGGCAGCGTTTACGTTCAGCCAAGAAGAAGAAAGCTTCACAAATTCTTTTTCAATCGTAAATAGCTAAGAGAAATAATTTCTAATTCAGAAATAGATAGCTATTACGCTCATATTGAAGATACATCATCAGGAAAAGTTAGCGAAGATATAGTACAAAAGAGAAAAATTAAGAACGTCTCTTTGTATCAAATTGTTTGCTTGAAGCTTGATTTGAAATAACCATTAGTAAAATGGTTTCTCGGTAATCCAAAGAAGATATCCTTGTTTGTTGTCAAGTTGAAATTTCGGTAAAAAATATTTCAATTGGACCAGATAGGCGCCATTAGCCTGATTCAGTAATAGTGAGTATATTGTGCGATCCATTTGACGACGACAACTCTGTAAAAAGAAGGAAACGGTTTGAGTTAGAAGCGAAAGGGGGCGTTTTTTGCGTTGAATTAGAAAGCAGCTTTGATGCCTAAAACTCTTTTAAGGGGGCGCTACAAACACTAAAATAATTTCGTTTTGGATGCAGAATCGATATTTTGAAGTCGGAAAAAGATATAATTTCGAAATGAGGTCTAGGTTTTATTACATATATTTCAAAGTTACTTCAAAACTCAAGTGGAAATCTTATGCGAATCTGTACTAATACAGTAAAATCAAGGGTGGGACTTTGTATCCAAATGTATTTCACAGATTTCTTATTTTGCTGCTAGTAGAACACACTTCGTATTATTTAGCGTATAGTTAATCAGTTACTCCATAATTGATTGCAAGTTCATTGATGATCAAAATTTAATTTTCTTAACTGGACTGATAAGTTTTAAGAGACAAGTCCAAGAGAAAAATTGTACATCCTTTCAGCCACCCAAGTATCATTTCATACTTCATGGTTAATCAACCAAGTTGTTTCGTTCCCTGTTACCAAAATACATTAACTTCAATTTTCTATTCTGGGCGGATAAAAAAATAAGATAAGTCCAATCAATTACACCATTGATTGTCTGTAATCGAACATATCTACAGCCCACCGTATTTGCAAAATACCCAACTGTCTAGACTAGATATCCTTTTTAAAACTGCGCAGTTCCTAAACATATGGCAAACATCCGCTACTGTTGCTTCAAACTCTATTGAATTTAGTAAAAATGAGGAGGACAGCGCTAACGCAAGCTTTGCAATTTCGTGCTAAGAATGAAGGCCAAAGCCTCGAGAGTTTTCTAGTCAATTCAATCCAAAGTTTGTAGATGGCGCAATCTTAAAGAACGGCTTTTTCATGGAACAAAAACGACTGAAATGCTATTCTTACTATACAAAAATACTATGTGGATTGATAATACCATTATGAAGAAAAAACATCAACAATAAAAGCTATATAATAGTAAAGGCTAATAATAAGAATAAACTTTTGTTATGTTGCAAAACGTCGACAGAAACTTTGCTTTCAATCGTTGTTGCAGTAAATTGGATGTTAGGTTGACAACAAGAAATACTCTATGCTTCGCCTTCATCTGATTTGTTAATTCCACACATTTTGCGTCTTGGAATTGACTTTATTAATTGGACTAGATATGTATATTCTAAAGTCCAGTCAATCCACGTTCGATTTTCTAACACAACTTTCACATAAAATTAGGAAGAATTCTTACCTGCAAGCAAGCATTGGGTCCATCTTCTTCGTTCCATCCCCATTATCCACAAATGCAGGCTTAAACTGCCTGACTTCAGGCAACTCCAAAGAAGGTCTATAGAGACTCATATGCCAATTGAATTCCGGAAAGATATGAATCATGTAGTACATCTTGAATCTTTCAAACAAAAAGTCAAAACACTGGCGTTGCCTGTCTTCTTTGAGGTCATCCTTCCACTCTATTAAGGGAACCTGCGTCACCATCAGTTCTAAGAGGACATCCAAGAAAATGCGGGTCAAGTCTGTCTCTGGAGACTTCCACCTTTCGCCACTTTGTGGAGGAATCAAGGGACAGATTTCTGCTGGATTAATGGGACCATCCTGCAAAAAATGAAAAATGAAACTTTTTCTTCAAAAGGAACAAAAAAATTGGCATCATTACCTGAATGTCAGGAGTCATTGCAGCTAAGGCAGTCAATCCCAATCCTTGATAAGGACTGGGAAATCCAGGCACCAAAGTGGCAAACATGGCATGCAAGTGTTCGCCCGCCACGTCTCCTAAAATCTGGTACCACAATAAAAATAGCCTCATGGCCTCCCTTTTGATGAGTTTCCAAGAGTTTCCGGGATGCAATAACTTGGACATGAGTCTGCCCATGGCGTGATACTGCCATTTTCGCCCCAAATGTTCGGGCAAAAAGAGCAAAACTTTTTCCAATAGGTAGAGCACAGCTTCCAACTCTTCCCGTTGCGCTTTATGAGCTCCTTTTTGCCTCAAATTGATTTCTGCGCCAATGAAAGCATCGTAGACAATAAAGAAGACGTGGGAGTAATGATTTTCGAAAAAGAGGAGGATTTCATGAGAATCAGCATTGTCCAGGAAAATCCGAAGATGCTTGGCACGAGTAGGTGTGTCTTTTTTGGCGTCTAAGACTTTCTTAGCGGACTTTTCAATGTCCTCCGATTTCTTGGAGTTTTGGATTCTTGATCGAAACATCTGCAATAACAAGTAATGTTTAACTTTAAATTCACTTCATGACAGTTTTATACATTAGATGGCATCCTTCATGTTAATACAGTGTGTCCCAACAAGTTTGGGATGGGGTACTTAGGCCAGACCCACCCAAATGGTTTATGGTGGTATGGGTGGTGGGCCCAGGGGTGACCNCTTGATCGAAACATCTGCAATAACAAGTAATGTTTAACTTTTTAAATTCACTTCATGACAGTTTTGTACACTAAATGGGATCCTTGTAATTGTTCATTAGCCCAAATGTACTCAAAAATAAATTATAAAAATCTCGTCGATTGTTTTTTGACAGAAAATTCAAAAAAAAATTTGGATATCAAAGTTTGACAGTCACTAATTAACGCGTAAAATCTAATTTTAAAGCTAAATGTCAAACTATGTTTTTAGTTGGTAATGAAGCAAGGTGAAAATAGAATAAGACTTACTTTGTTAAGTTGTTTTGATGGGAGTTTTAAAGCTGTTTTGATTCCATTATTGTTTGACTAGTGTCTTGGGGATGTCTTGTCCTTGGTGAAAGGAAAAAGGTGCCCAATAGTGCACGTTCTTGAAACAGATCTTCCTTCGGCTCTGCTCTGCCGAGGAGATGGAGCGAGAGACGAGTAGTACAGTGGAATGGCAGAGGCAGAGCGTAGCCGTAGCAGCTTCAGCTTGCTAAGCTTGAAGATGGGCTCAGGTGAAACTTTTCACTCTCTCCTTCCTTGCTGCTAGTGCTGGTTCTTCTTCTTCTGCTAGAGCTGCTGCCAGAGGAACTACATTGCACGCCAAAGTCATTTTTGGATGAAACAAAAGTAGGCAAAGACCGAAACGAAAC
The DNA here is from genome assembly GCA_900157175.1 of Oithona nana. NCBI lineage: Eukaryota > Metazoa > Arthropoda > Copepoda > Cyclopoida > Oithonidae > Oithona > Oithona nana. Next base: position 147,750 of record LT727946.1, read on the forward strand.
TGCAAAGACATGAGCATTAAGATTAACACCTTCAAACTTCATTTGACATTGGTTTGAGTTTGTTTTTAAACAAGATTGAAAGTTTCAATCTAATCGCGCGAGGAATTTGGACATAATTTAACATTTGGGACATTTCAGACAAAATTGGACATAATGGACATAATTGAACATTTTGGGACATTTTAGATATTTAGGACATAATTAAACATTAGAACTCAATATTTTATTCTTTAGACAGAATTGGGCGTTTTAGACATTTTTGACAAATGACATCTTCTGTCAAAACAGAAACAAAACAGATATGCAGAAGTGCGATTGATGCTCGCGCTTAAAAAAGAAAAAAAAAATAGATTGGAAAAAATCTCGTCAAATTGCTTAAACCATCATTAAGCAACGTGCAATTTGACAAGTTTTTCATGCTTACTTATTCAAACTTTGAATTTACGTCATTTTCATCTGCACTCTGCAGTACTTCTTTTTGTGACATTAGCAGAAAGGCTGCAACTGAAATGGTGGACGTGATATGCATAATTGACTTTTTGCATAGAGACAACTCTTTTTTTCCTCTCACATAAGGTTACGGAAGATTTAACATGATTTAGTGTGGAGTTGTGACCTGAATTGGCGAATAGAGAAACTCCCGTTTTTTTTATTGACCAACGTTGCCTTCGTTGCTTTGTATTTTGCGTCAATATTTTATGGTAACAAATGATCTGAAAAAACGCCTACTTGATACAATTTTTATGAAGTCCCTTTTGTGTGCTCTACTGATCAAAGCATAGGTTTGCTCTATCAATTCTCAAATGGACAAAAAAAAGTTTGAAACTTTTCAAACTATAAGCGCGAGCTAAGGTTATATCAATTCTCAAATGGACAAAAAAAAAGTTTGAAACTTTTCAAACTATGTATAAGCGCGAGCTAAGGTTAAAAAGTTTGAAAATCTAATAATTTTGTAAATCTAAGAGTTTTGAAAATCTAAGAATTTTGAAAATCTAAGAGTTTTGAAAGTCTAAGAATTTTGAAATTCTAAAAATTTTGAGAATGTAAGAATTTTGAAAATCTAATAGGTTTGAAAAGCTAAGAATTTGAAAAAGTTAAGAATCTTGAAAATCTAAGAAAAACGTAAAATTACACCAATTTGACAAATTGTGAAACAAGAACAACAAGACTTTTAAAGATGTAGAAGCGCGAGCAGCTTGAACTTGCGCAAAAAAATCATGCTTGAAATTGAGTCGTTTTTTTGTGTTTCTATATTCCAAAAATATGCTTTAACAAATGTAATATTCCATAAAATGACATTAAAATGGGTTCCATACATAACAGAGAAGTCGACCAAAAAACTTGTCAAATCGCAGTGTCAACAGTGCTAGTTCAATAGTGATTCACGTATTTTGACGAAATTTTTTCACATCTCTAAATTTTTCCCATTTTTTAAAAAACTACGTCTTTCAAATTGACATGTTGAAGAATGAGCAATCAAGAATTCAATAGAAGGGCCAATATGTCTTGTTCAGTCCAAGCTTACCTGTTATGTTCAAGCCAAGGAAGTGAAATTTCGTTCCATCACAATTTTCAGCGTATGAATCTTTTGTGTCCAGGTAGTAAAGGAATTTTTGACGTGCGATGACTCTGCACTCACTGTACGCTGCTATTTACCGTCAAGTTCAAAAAATCCGTCAAAATGAATGGAGATGAACGTGGGATACCTTGGAATGTGGGAGGTTTAATTTGGATCACTAAGAAATTTTGGACTTTGTTATTGTTTTGATAGGGACTCAGTTTTTGTCCTTTCAAACTGGGAAGATAAGTGCGACATAACTTGTCCACTTGGATTTACGGTACAACAAGAACAATATCAAGTAGAGTAGTAGGTAAAGAAATACACGTCAAACTTGATCGTGAAGCGGCATTAAACCACAAATTTTAAGGCAATTTGTTGAAAAATGTTACTTGTACTTTAATTATAGAAAACATCAAAAAATCATCTTATTTATTTGTACGTCATTGTGACGAATTTGAAGTTGAGAAAATGAGGAATAATATATTGAGTTTCTGCAAAATGTCATTTGACTCCATGAGAAAGCTCTGAGATTGACTTACTTTTGTTCTTACAAAATTTGTTTTCGTAAAAAAAGTGCCGAATAATTTCTCGAAAGCTTTGAAAATCAAGGATTACAACGCAAGGTAAGAAAATTCAAAGATTTAATATAATCGATGATAAGCTATGGGATCGAAACTTTCATTGACTTCAATCATTTTCTTAAAAAAGGTTCCTTGAAAATATTCAAAAATGACGGACCAAAATTATGGTTTCCCTAAAAGTTTGAAAAATCGGCAGAAAAACCCGAAGAAAACTTATTTTAAAACGAATTGTCATCTGACAGTGATTCCTTTATTTTCACGAACTTTGCCCATTTTTTAAAAATGTTGCTAAATACATAATTTAAATATTTTTTAAGAACAGTATTTTGTGTGAATTTATATGGTAATTTTTTTGCATTTCTTTACTTATCTTCTCTCCCAGAATTTAACCTTATTTTATATTTATGTTTTTGAGAGAATCTGGAGAATCCGGAGAATCTCCATGTTCTTCTGGTTCATCTGAATAATAGGAATGAAAGCTTCTATTATTAGTCCAGAAGCAGACAGAAATAATTGATTGCACTTCGCAAGTTTTAATGGTTGAAAGTGATAAGCCGTGTTAGAGAAGGTTTTAGAGCTAATGAAGAAAGCTTTAGAGTCTGAAAGATATAATGCAGTATATCTCTGTCTGTCTTTCCATTCTAGAGCTAGCAAAAGTAATGTATCCCTTTTTTCCTCCTTTACCGTTGTAATCTTGAAAGAAATGTAAGATACAAACAAAATGCATTTCTATTTCGTTCTACTCTACTAAATTCCTATGTCTTCCACGTGTCTAGTGCAAATAGTTTCCAAGAGCAATGGCAGTGATTTATAAAAGTGTGCAGCACGGACAAAAAGGCAAAAAACCTTTGTGATAAAGTGTTAGAAGGATCATAAAACATTACATAAATTGGATTGGAGAACTATATACGAACTCAAGTACCAAACTTTACTAGATCCAAGTACTTTTGGTCATAAAAGCAAAAAATGTAAATCCTATCCAAGGTGAAAAAAGATGATGAATATTCCGAAGAAGAAGGAGCAAAAAGGGTAAAGGCTTTTGCTGCCAAACTTCTTTAGGCTTCTGAATTTGCTAGCGGGCAATACATCTTCATAAATGTGAAATGCCCTAGAGAGAACTTGGCGAAGAAGGCATTTAGTGCAAATGCAAAGCACATTCCACGCTTATAAGATGGGGTATCGAGGAGGAAGAGGCTGGCTCCCTTCATACATTTGAGGCAATAATACACTACATCTACATTACATCTTTGTACATAAGTTATGTTTAGTAGTACAGTAGATAGTAGTGGAACATCAGATGTAGTGTATAATTGTGAGGAGGATGCTTCAGTTCTATGAAGCAAGCAAGCTAAGAGGAAAGACCTGTCTTCCTTCTTTTCACATCTGCAGTATTGCACCTACAAGCCTAGCACAGCCTCAGCCTCCTAACCTAGCCTCACATTCATTCTATCGTATCCATCTGCATCTCTGCAGCCTCTAGTACATACTACTCTAATGTCCTCTTTCTCGCTACTCGTTTGCTTTCTACTCATGCAAGAAACCATAAAGAAAGGCTCTCCAACAAACAATCTATTTGAATTTTCGTGCCAAAATATCAACACTAGATTCTAATGTTGATTTTGGAGGGGAAATTCCAGGTTTTTTTTTTTGGTTTTTTTTTGTTCAAATAAACATAGATTTTAAAGGAAATTGTATAATAGCAAAGATTTGTAATATTCCTTTTAGAATGGGGGAAATGCATTATTCCATTGCAGTTTGTAGGCCTTTCGTATTCTTGTATAACAGTGACTACAGTATAGCATGTGCAGAAGATGTATTTGCAAAGATGCGCGTGTCTCATCTTCGTTCCTTCTCTCCACTACTAAATGACTTAGACTCTTAGAGAATTAGTGGGCTCTCTGCTACTCTCTTCCTGAGCTGCCTGAGGATTTATTGCAACTGGAAAGTTGAACTCGTTTTATGTGTAGCACATATGTCCTTAGTTCTATGCCCTATATTTTGAAACTTCTATTACAGGAAGAAGGCCAGCAGCAGCCAAAGGGTTCTATATTCTATAGTGTATGGAATTAGTGTTGGATGAAACGAGGTCAAACTTTGTATTCGCAGGAGATAGTAAACATTGATTACAAGCATTGGTCATACTTGGCAATGAAAAAGTTGAATGTATTTTCAAGCTTGAAAGGGGAAAATGGTAACAAAATCAGTCACATTTCCTTCTTTTTTAAACTCTTTCCATTCGTTTTGAAGATCTAAGAAAAATACAGAATTCATATTTGTACAGGAGTAGTCACTTTTGCACATGGAAAAGATGTAGAGCTGTCCTTTTATGCTTGCAATATGACCTAAAAAGTAAAGAAAATCTTGATGGATGTGAGAAATGTAGATACAGATGTTTACCTTCATTTAGGTTTGGACCATTTATCTCTTTCCACTGCATTTTTGTTACATCAATTTCATAAACCTTAAAGGAGTCCCCATGGAAATTATGCAATGACATCCCATAAAAAACTTTGCTGAAATGAGAAACAGAAATATAATTTTAATTTATAAACTGAGAATGAGATTAGCCTTACCTTAAACCATTTTTTTCAACCATTGAGGTACAAGATGTTGTCGTGATATGTTGAACATTATACAGAATGTCTAGGAAACATGAATTAT
>LT727946.1:152561-178278 GCA_900157175.1 Oithona nana
AAGCATTGGTCACACTTGGCAATGAAAAAGTTGAATGTATTTTCAAGCTTGAAATGGGAAAATGGTTACAAAATCAGTCACAGTCTTCTTTTTTAAACTCTTTCCATTCATTTTGAAGATCTTGGTCACTGATTTTTGGTGCTTCTTCTTCAACAACACTTGACCTTTGTAGGATATTGAATGGAGTTAGATTGCCATGCCATCATATTCCAGTTCTGATGGTTCTGATGCAGAATCATCAGTGTCAGTGAAGTCTAAGTCTATGCTTGTACTCTTGTTAGAGAATGAATCTTCAATTTCTTCACCTTTATTGTCATTACCATTCAAACTCATATGATTAGATTGGCTCAAATCAGAAACTTCTTCAAGTTTTAAAACTGTCTAGATTGCTTTCAAATTTGTCCTGTAAAGAAGCCGTACAACTCATTTTGAATATCCATGAGCAACTAAACTTCGATTTCAATACAAAACTTAAATTTGTGGTCAGGGCAATAATACCACAACAGACAACTATGTACATAGAAACAATTACATACAAGGTACATTTAGTCTCCAGACATGTGCCCAATGTACAACATTGTAGCAAAGTCAAATACTTTTAAATTCAGCCATGAAAGCGCAGTGACCTTCGTTTTGGACCCTTTTTTCAAGGAGAATAGCAAAACTTCCTTCTCCTACAGCTCTTCCTTTATTCTTTCCACATATAGCGAAAAAAGTCTATTGGGAATACAAGAAAGAAAGGCCTTACTACAGCAGCAGCTGTAGCATCTTTTTTCTCCCTTTTTTTCTAGATTCATACAGAGACTTTTAGAGACCACAACAGTTCTTGGCAGTAGGCTCTTTTTTTTCGCCATTTAGTCAATTGGAAAGTGTAGGATACAGTATAAAACACATACTAACCCTACGTCAAGTAATGTATTTGCAATTTAAAACTGGAAGCCAGACAAACTTTTTTTTCTTTGAGAAAACTTTGCTACTTTTCTACATTTGAATAGAGGGAATTTTCGAGGTCAAAACTTACCTTCTGAGAGGCCTCTGCGAGAAGGCTGGGCTTCTCTAAGAGGCTGTTTACGCAAGAAAAGTAGATGAATGACGTCTAGGCTTGCTCTATTGATTCTTTCCTGTCGATATGATGAATGAGGAGCTACATACAAGGCTTGTCGAGGAAAAACTGCTTTAGAAAAGAGGCTTGGACGAAGAAAAGGACTATGGACACACACTAAGTTGACAGGGAGAAGTGAGCAGCAGATTTGAAAGCTCCAGGCTTTTAAAGTTTAATGTTAGGCCACATAAAAGGGACTCTAAAAGGAAAGTTTTTCTCAACGACCGAATTTAAAACTTTGAAACAAAAGAGATTACTGATGTTATCTCTGTTATCTCTGTCTGCTGTGATTTTCATGTGTGTGCTTGAACAGGGAGGGGAAATAATGACGTTGGGGAAACGCAGACGTATCAATCTCTTGGCTACAGAAGCAAAAGGAGGGGTTTTTTTCAGATCCTTTTTTTCTAAGGACTCTTTTGTTTCCTTGTTCTTCCTCTTAGAATTTCCCCTTTTAGCTCTAAGTGCCAAAAATTGAGTGCTTCAGGAAACGAGAAGTTATTTCTTCATGTGACTCTCTCTAGTCTCTACACCTACCTTTAGTGCTACTCTGCAAAAAAAGTAAGGCAGTACTTTAGTAAAAGTAGCACAGCTGTTATTTCATGAAATTGCATTTTTATTAGGGGATCTCAATTTACTGTATCAACATCATGATGGCAGGCAAAACTTCCATGAATATTACATTTTTTTATGTCAAGCATTTCTTGGCTGTCTCAAAAGAATTTTGCTAAGGCCAAAGAATTTATAAGTTTCAAAAACTTTGCGAGTTTTCATTACACTTCTCTGAAGTATTGTTTATGTTCAAATGGATGTTCAACAGTTCAAATGTAATGTTTTTTCTAATATTTTTTGTGCTACTTAGCACTATTTTTGACACTTGTGCTGCTGATGCGACTGTTTTGCATCATTCTCACTTTGTCATACATCTTGACATTTTGTTTGTGCCTAACGAACATTTGCTACTAAGCAAAAAAAATCGTATTTATTTTATGACTTGGTGGCGAGCCAGTTAATGACCTCATCATGCATAGTTGATGTTGATGATGCTATCTCCTACTATGTACTATGCAACATGTATAATGAGAGAAAAGTAAACCAAGAAATTGGGCGCGGTAAGAGTTCTCCTACACTTGCCTTCACGTGACCTTCAGCATCTTACAAGGTAAGACGGAAAACAAGCATCATTTGTGAGTTGTGACATTTAAAAAGATGACTCTTTTTTTAGTCACAAGACAAATAGTTCAGGTAAGGTATATTTCTCCATTTTTCATAACGTTAATTGCTCGTTGATGCAGTAATGGATTGTTATACTCTACTCTACTACTATTTTCTTATCCTTAGGTGTTGTTTACTTTTGATTTCCCTATCGTACCAGAATCAATAAACCCAAGACAATCATAGTTGTCCGGAATACCAAGATTATGGATTATAAAGCTACCCATGAGTCATCCTGGAAAGAAAAACGGAAGGAAATTGTCGGCTCTCCAGTCTCCAAAGTTCAGTATACTACCACAGAATTCTGCCCTAGCATCCGAAATTGCTGCTGGTTCACAGCTGCTGGTTTGCCTGCTTCTTCTCTCCCAATTTTATGGGGGGGCGGGAGTGCGAGAGGAACAGAATAGGCATGGACCGGCCTTAGCCTATGCAGTGCAGACAGAGGAATAGATCAACTGGCAGCTCTTTAGCCTCTCACGGGAATTTTTTATTTCTTCCTGCAAAAATCATCAAGATGAAAAGTTTCCAGACGAAAATGGTTCAAGTTTTGCTTCAAATAGGAACAAAAAGAAGAGAGGAGTCCAATTAAAAAAGCCAACAAAAGAAAGTCAGACATCATTGTACTAGTCTGCAAACATCTGTGGCTAGAAAACTAAGGAACTTGAGATAAAAAGAGAGTAAAAGTTTATAGTATATGCGCAATTTGATTGGAAATACAACGTCGTAGTTCGATGAAGAAGCCAGGAGGCATTGACAAAAAAAGAGCAATGTTTCGGCTCGTTGTATTGAGCCCTAGATCCATCTCTAGCCTCTGAGAGGAGCCCCAAGAAGATTTAAGCAACAATAGTAGAAAGCTTGCGCGCGCGCAGTTTGAAGGCAGCAGTAGGAGTCGCCGAGGGCAAGGAGAAGTAGGAAGGCTTTCTCTTTTGTGAAGCTTGAGGTCGAAGCTAGCGGCCTAGTGCCGATTCGAAAGCCTCACCGAAAGCAGTTGCAAGCTCAAACATGGAACTTCATTGAAGAAAAGTTATGCTTAGCCTTATCAAGTCCAAAGCCAAGAAGGATGGTATCAGAACGGTGGTAGGAGCAGGAAACAGGAGATCCAAATCCCTGATTACCAGACACAGCGAGGCAATAGTGGAGAAAATCTCGCCTGGCAGCAGTGCAGTGAATGAAGTTTCAGTGGTGACTTCTCAAGATCAGCAGCAAAATAATCAGTTAGTGGTGAATAGTTCGGGTGAAACGGTGCTTTTACACAGTTCTGGAGGTCCCAGTTTTGGCTTTACAGCCATGGAAATTCAAAGGCCTTCCTCAGTTATGCTGCAGCATAGCAACGAAAGACCTTCATCGAGGTCGTCAAATTCATCCAGCAGAAGGTATGCAGCGGAGATACATTCCATATTTTGTCTTCTTTCAGTATCTCATGAATAAACAATTAGCCCTTACATCATCTGTGACACACAAAAGAGATAGAGGAGCCATGAAGTCCCTTCCCTAATATGATATGATAATCTGTATGGATATCATTGTCTGCTGCTACTGCACTACTAGCATGAAGCACGAAAGACACAGAAACAGAAAAGGGAAAGGTAGTAACAGTCTTCTGGCTTGATTGATCTGTTAGAAGGCTTTTTCCACATTTCTCCCAAGAGAAGCATTGCACTAAGCTTGATAAAGACTAATCATTAAGAGTAATGGTCCTTGATTGTAGGGCAGCAGCAGCAGCACCAGCTTGAGTTGAGCTAGCCACCATGCTTTTGTACTTTGTTAGTACACACAGCAGTAGTTCAGCATCAACAGGGGTTCGACGCAATTTTTCACTTTGCTTTTCTTGGAAAAAGAATGTTCAGTTTCCTCTCAAAGACATTCATTACCTAACGAGTCTATTGAAGATGGTGCAAAAAAGGACAAGTAGACAACTGATCATTTTTACAACCCAACTCTAGTCAAATGATCTTCTTTGCAAATGAACTTTTATACTTTTGTCCAGAAGATATCATATGTTGTCTAACTGAAAGATCATATGCCTAGAGTATAGTTGTGCCAAAAGATCAATTGTCTCTTTGTCAATCCAAAAAAAGAAGGGGCTCATAAAGGTATTTGATTGTTAGTCTTCACATCATCTTAGTCTAGTCTTCAAGTCTCTTTTGTATTATGTGGTGTGCGCCATCCATTAGTAAGCTAACCATGGATCTAGTTAAGCCTCTTTGATGTGCGGTCACGAGTCTGGGCTTTATTCTTGGAGGAGAGGACTTGGCTATTTTTCAAATCATGTCAAATCATCTAAAATTCTTTGAACTCTTGGGCCATAAAGTACGTCGTTTCTTTGTAGGTCTAACCAGCCTCGCCTGGGAGTAGGCAACAACAATACATACCTGTTTGAAGATGACCCAGGCATTATGTCTGAAGTGGAGACCGCTTCAACTACAAGATTGCGTAAACCTCACCGAGGCGAAAATCATCGACCTCCTCCCGCGGCCTCATCCGGCGCCGCTACAAGACTTCCCAGAACCTCGCCTAAAAGTTATACAAACAGCGCACTGTACGATGAAGACCCTGGCATCATGTCTGAAGCTGAAACAGCTTCTACGACTCGTGGCAAACGATCATCTAGCCGCAACAATTCCATTCCTTCAATGGGGTACAAGAGCCAGCATGGGTCTCAGAGATCAGTGCAATTTAGATATCCAGTGGCCCAGTTTCACACTCCTTCGGCTTCCATGTTTGATGATGACCCGGGTATAATGTCTGAAGCAGATACATCTTCTACTTCAGGTAAGAAAACAACCAATATGTATGCCAACTCTATCTTCTACTAACCAATAAATGAAGATGGCACTTGATACATACAAGTGGATGATGATAGTCCTTGAAACACGCACAGCATTTTTGGTGGTGAAATGGAGTGTGTACTCAAGATGTTCTTCTCCAAAGAGACCACAAAGGAAATAAAGATGAATTCATCCTTTATTTTGCAGGCAGGAAGCGTCGAGAGATAAAAGCAGACAACAGGAAGCAGCCCAAGTTCGATCCCAAGAAAGACGCCTTACCTATTGTGCGAACTCCAAGCAAGACTTTGGAAAGGCCATTGGGACTCGTCTTTCTCGTCTATAGAGGAGAAACCAAACGAGCAGTATTGCCCAACGAAATCACTTCGTTGGACACGGTGAAGGCCCTGTTTGTGAGGTCATTTACCAAAACCCTGACCATGGATTACATGTACACTCCTCGAGTATGTATTTACATTCATGACAGCTCCAAGGACATTTTCTACGAGCTGGAAAACTTGAGTGAGATTCGGGACCGCACCATCCTTAAATTGTTTGAGGCTGACAACTCTGGACGTGGACCTAGCGGATTGGGACCTGGAGGTCTTCCACCCATCACCAATGCGGACGAGGAGGCCGCTGCAGTGGTCTTGCAACAACAGCACACAGTGGTTTGAGAGAGACACACACGACAGATGATAACTCGACTGCTAAATGATGTAGATCATAAAGAAGTGCATCTAGATAATCTGCAAAGAAATGGGCATCAAAGGATTTTCTAAGCCCATACTTTTTTCCTACATATTCAGGCATAATCCAAAGAATCTCAGAGCAGCCTTTAGAAAAGTGGTAACCTAGTTTCAGTTCCTTTTGTGAATGGCTAATTCGTGTAGCACTGCTACTGGGCTCCTGTCACAAATCGTCAAGCTTATGCATAATTGAGGAAAGAAAGCAGCTTCCCTCTTTCCATTTAGCCGAGTAAGGTTAGCACTTAGGGGATTAGGCCTTCGGATTAATGTAGGCTTTTTATTCCTCCTTCTCTGCTCTAACCCCAACCCAAAATGATGCATACAAAGTACAACATTCATGCACACAGTTTTTCCGCAAGCCCTGATATGCATGATATCAGCAGTAGCCATTCTTTTATCACCAGCCTAAAAGACGAGATCTAGTAGCAGTATATTCTAGATTAGTTTTTAACGGCAGCTTCCTAGTTCCTTCTTATAGTAAAGATTGCTTAGAGGCTACACAGGAAATTCGGAGCCTTGCAAAGTGTATGAAAATTGTCAAAAAAAAAAAATCATTTAAGAAAAATATATTTTCTATTTGTATTAAACATTGTCAAAAAATGACACCTATAGTAAAGTTAAATATTTTGTAAAGTTAGACTCTTTGGGGGATTTCCAAACACTGTGCCTTGTTCTCCCAATATTGAATGCAGAAAGGATACACACAAGGAGGAGGTAGAACCGAAGACTTAGAGCACCAGGCCTACAAAGTACATAGGAGGTTCCATTATTGGAAAATTGTTCTACCCTAATTACATACGTGTTAGGATCAGGACATAATTGTATTGGTTGATTATATTGGTCAGTTAGACTAAAAACTATCTAAACAGAGATGATAGTACAAGAGGAAATTGGCTAGCGTGCCAGATCAGCAGAGTCTCTCAAACCACTGTGTTTTTCCCCTCTCAGCCACCCATCTCAGAACCGGAGTATGTTGACAGCAGACATGTGAAAGCCATGAAGGTCTTGAACAGAGTGCAGAGGGAATACGAGCAAGCTGTTTCCAACACTTTACCCAGAAATGCTTTTTCAGCATTAGAACAAGAAAAGCTTGCTTCCCTGCTTCAACAACAGCCTACTACCAATGGTTCTACCAATAGGTATAGCGCCACCTGGTGACATTTTTAAGTGTATATTTTTTTCAAAATCTTATCTTACAGAAGTAACACTTTGGAGCGGAGTAAAACCTTGGGACCTGGATTTATGAGAGGACACCATCATGGATACATGCCAGATCCTGGAGCTTCACAAGACAATGAGGTGATGATCCCTTCGCGTTTCTCCTCCGCCATGCTGCCGGAAGGCAGCGGAGGCCGTTACTATTCAAGACCTGAAAGCACTGAAGAAGCCAAAGCTAGAATGATGCACATGGAAGCACAACTAAGTCAGTTGACAGGCATGGTAGAAAAAGCTCTGAAAAACAAAAAGATGGGCAAGAAAACTGTGTCTTTTGACAAATCTGTGACTTACAGTGATGATCCACATCCTCATCCCCAAGGGATCCTGGTGACTAATAAGATTAAAAGTAATGGTCAATTAAAAGTTAGTATTGGAAACAGTGACAGTAATAACCATGTGATGGTCCCCAAAAATAGTACTAGTCATGGATCTGATCCCAATGCCAACTTGGATGTCAATCTCAAGAGGTTACATCGCTCAGCTCGAGAGTTGAAGCAGGAAGTGCGAGTTTTAAGAAGATTAACTCAGTTGCAATCCATGGCTATGAAAGATTTAGTGCAAGATACCTACATCAAGTTGAGAGAAGCTTGCATTAGTTTCTCAACTACTAACAGCGTGGTAGTAACTCCCGTTGATCCTGAGCTTTACAAATTAGTCCATAATGAGGAGGACTTTGTGCAAGAATTGAATGAATTAGTGACCTCAATTTGTCAATTGGAAGGCAAAGTAGAAGAGACGCGGAGTGGTGTGATCAACAAGAAAAACAAAATTAGCTTAGAAGCAGTGGAAAATATGGCCTTTACTCTGAGTAAATGCAGCAAAACTGTCACTTTACTCAAACAGGCATTTCCAACTCTGGAAGCAAACATCAAATCAAAAGTGGGAAGTGGAGAACAAAGTAGTGAGAAACGAAGGATGACAGAAGATTTTCTCAAAAGAACTCCAGAACGGATGGAAAATATCTGGAGGCGTTGCAAAAAACTCACTGGAACTCTGGTCACTCTGAAAAGATTAGCTTCTGTGCAAGAACAGAGGTTTCATCCTGGAGCTTCGATAGAAATGTCACTTTCACCTACACCTTCAGAACTTGTGGTGCAACCAAAAGTTTCCAGCAACAATAATAATCACCACTCTAATAACCAACCCCAACCCCAGCAACAACAACAAAATGGTGTCATAGAGGCTTCCCCACACAAACGTAAAACTTCAAGACCTAGTAGTGCAGAAGTGAAGGAAGTCATACAAGGTAATATTTTTCGCTAGATTACACTTGTGCAGTGCTGCTCCTTATTGCACATAAGTATACACAACATGTAACTATGCGACAGGGATTTTTTGCTGCTGTTACTTCCTTTCAACATGTTGCATGACAACAGCTGAACATAAGGAACCTTGCATATAATCAGTCCTGTTATCCTTTCATTTCAGTTGTCAAATGTTTTGCTGTCTTATAATAATAATCGTGACAAAGTATTTACCATTAATAAACTTTGTGTATTGCAGATGTCAATGGCTCGTCTTCTAATGCAAACGGTACCAAGAAGGGAGCACCACCTCCTCCCCCTCCCCGATCAAGCTCAACCAAAAACAACGAAGAGGAAACCAAGAAAGAACCTCCACCAGTGGCTGCTAAGCCTAAGAACGTGGATATCTCCAGTCTAACAGCCAAAGCAAGGCAAGATGCACTAGAGCAAAGGCATCAGGAGTTGCTTAATCGGCAAAAACAGCTTACAGAACAGTATGAGAGGCTTCAAAATATGCAAAAACAAACCGATTTGTCAAATTCTAATTCCAATGGAGCTGGCTCATCCACTTCTTCTTTGAGCTCCACCAGTTCTTCAGTGTCAACCACAGCTGAGGCAAAACCTAAACCAGAAAATACTACTGATACAGCTACTACAACTGCTGCTGACCACACAGATGCATCTATTCCATCTCAACCATTGCAACCCAAACCAAGCAAAACCAAGCCTCCTCCTCCTGTGCCTCTGAGAACCAATTCTTCGTTGACAGCGAATGTAGACAGTAGTAACCAAAAGGTTTACCAATCGGACATGATTTGAACAAGTGATCTGCAACTCATACCAGTGAAAACATTGATTGATCGAAACAAGCATGTTGATATAAAATTACTTTGCGTGAAACTATTGTGTTGAAAACCAAGACAGGTGCCCTGAAAACATTTTTTAATATTTCATTAAAATGACAAAAAAAAAGAAGTATTTGTGATAGCTGTAGATAAAACCCAGCAATTGTTAATTGCTGCACCACCTACCAACCTTCAAACTTTAGACCCCCCCAACCATGACCTTTCTATGATATTTTGTGTAAACTTTTGAATCAGGGCATCTCAAAAATGACCCTTTGTGTGCCTCCTCATTTGCATTTTTACCTTTTCTTACAGTTCTTTCTGATGCTGTGTGTGAGACCTACAACTTTTGGCCACCACCAACCTCGATCCCCCTCCTGCTCTCCTTATGATCCTCCTTCAACCCTAAATCCTGCTCCTACAAAGTTTTCATGCAGACAAAGAAATGGACAACAGAACACTACATGAACTACTATTGTGATATGTTGCATGAATATTGTAGCAGTGTTTTGTTATAAGTCTATCTATTACTATATTGGGATCATTAAAGCAGCAATTTATCAATTCAATCCGCCTGCCTGCCTTTCTCTTTGCCAATCACTTTCTAAAACAAAACTTTTTACTGCGTCTAAGTTTCAATCCTATAGGTGTGTTTTAGAGCCAAAATAATCGGATTTGGTGTTCCACTTTATACACAAAATGCATCAAAAAAGGAGCAAAAAAGTTTACAGGACAAAAAAAGATCACCCTGCTCCCTTCTTTTGTTCTTACGTTGCAATGCAACCCGCAACGGCTCGGTTGCAACCAACTCAGAGCTCTGCAGTAGCAGTTGTAGCTTGCTATCGCGGTAGTAGTGGCATTGACCATAACTCCCATCTCTCTTCCTTCAACTTAGAATTGCATGAATAAGGATATACTTTTTTGACATTTTGTGGTTGGAGTACTATGCACCAACCTCATTTGTTGGAGGATATGATTATAGTAGGGGCGTAATTCACTCCTTGAATGATTAATGGAGTGGCATACATGGACAATCACATGAATAAAAAGGTCACTGCATACAAAATTGCCTTTTGTATGAATGTTCCTTTGAATGATTGTTCTCCATGCAAACAGCTGTGTATGCAACTGTATTTCCTGAGATACACGTGAAAGAAGGAGAAAATTGTGAGGAGGACATCATCTTCATTCTTAATGCTTCTTCTATCCCGAAAATCCCCAGGATGAGTCATGCTGCTGCCTTTCGTTCCTCTAGCACTAAACAAGTCTAAAAAGCTTTTCTGAATCTCCTCAAAGTTTGTAGTGTAGCAGAGCAGCAAAACTTTGAGTAGAGTAGAGGAGAAAGACTATGAGAGTAGGCATGCCATACATGTAGCAAACTTGGTTAGGACTTGAGTGTGTTGTGTATGAGACCTTCATCCAACGTCTAGACTAGCGATTTGAGTATACTTAGAGTGAGTTATTTTATTTATGTGGTAGTAATTTCCCCCTTCTTCTCAACGTTCACCAACTTTTGATGTCATTTTGAGTTAGTTAGTGGTTCCTGTCAGTAGCAGGTGAGGCCACGAAGATGGATTTCTGTTCGTTCAATAATGGTGAGCATGAAAGAACTGCGCTGAGTGATATTGACTGTTATATACATGACCTTTGGGAAGGGGAAAGAGGCCCTTTTACTCTGTTGTGGATGGATGGGGCACTATATTGATTTTTCCTCACTATAGTAGAGTGACCTCTACTTTTCTAATCGGATTTGCCTTTTTTTTCTTTTTTTAAAAATGAAAAGAGTTTCCCTAGTTGGAATTCAAACCCTGAATGCATAGGTTGCTAGGTCAATGCTGTAACCACTGCACCACGGAAGCTATGATTGTTTTAAAGAAACGTTTTTATCTTCTTTCTAAAGCCATCCTTGCTTACGCTTGCTTACCTTTATGAAATATGAATGCCATTTCTGGTATCCGCATCAGAAACTTTACAATATAAAAGAACATATCCAAAGCAAAGCTGAGGATATTTTTTGCAGACACTCTATCATCAGCCATCCAGTTGGTAGAAAACATTTTTATTTTTATGAAAAAAAGGGTAGTCCATAATGTGAATGTGATTGAAGTCTTTAGGGAATGACCCATAGCTTATCATCAAGGGACCTGAAATGATCCATTACTACTGCTACAACATCCAATCATCATCTATACTTAGGGTAACTTGGAGAAGAAGAAGCCTTACTTCTTCCCAACAAAAGTTTTCTGCAACTCTGGTGGTTTTTTGAGTTGCTTCTTCTTCTCTACTGCTTTCGCTTCGCTTCTGTAGCAAAGTTAGAAGCAGCCTCAGAAGCAGAGAAGTGACCTCGTTTTCTTCTACTTTTCTCTTCTCTTTTCCAGATGAAGTTGTTTGCTCTGGTGTCACTTTTCTTCGTTCTCTCCTCCAACCATTTGACGTATGGAGATGAAAAGCCTAAAAAGTTGCAAATTGGCGTCAAGAAGCGTGTGGAAAATTGTGACCAACGCTCACGTCGTGGAGATGTTCTCAGCATGCATTACACCGTAAGATTTTTTTGTACCACAGTATTTAAATATTACCAAAAATGTCCCATTTTTATGTCCAAAATATTGTAATGTATTTTGATTTTCGCGTCATAAATGCAGATTTCAATGTTAATTTTTGGCGCGAAAATCAAATATATTTGATTTGTGAACGTTTGTAAAGTGAGACTTTTTAAATTGATTTTTGCCCACTGTGCACCATGTTTGTCACTAATTAGAAGTAATGATGTGCCAGCTTCAAGATTGACGCTTGGAGGACCATTTAAATTTTTCTTCTACTGGGTCCTCCTTCGTTCCAACTTTAAGTGCATTGAGCAAACAAAAAAAAAGATCCTCTACTGCCATTTTGACACGATTCTGCACACATTGTAGGGCAAATTGGAGGATGGCACAGAATTCGACTCCAGCATTCCCCGAGGAGAGCCGCTCCAATTTACGCTAGGATCCGGCCAAGTCATCAAAGGATGGGATCAAGGACTTTTAGGGTGAGCAGTTTTCTCCTCTCTCTATTCTATTCATACCACGCCCAATTCCAGGACACTTTTCAAGGCAGAACTTAGCTTAGTACAAAAGCGGCCCTACGCGGCCAGAGGCCGCCGCTGGCGGCAGCTAGCAACGCAAAAAAGTGCAAACTGCAAACACTTTTCCTGACTACTACATCACATTGTGGCAAAGAGTTCAAAAAATCAATTTTGGATCAATGAATTTGCTAAAATAACGAAAATAACTAAAAAAAAAAAAAATAATTTTCAACTTAGGATTGAAAAATGAACATTCAACTTGACCTTTTTGCTGAAATTGAATTTTTGAACTAAAAATTCCCTTTTACGATAGCGTGCAACATTACTACAAAGGCACCCCTTTGAAATACTAGAATTTCTAGAAAGCTTTTGCCGGCAGAAAAATGTTGCAAGAGGACCTTAGACTGCAACGAAAATCCCCAATGGTGGTGCCCACTGACTTTCATTTGTTGCCTTTTCTATGGTAGGAGTACTAGTGCACTAACCTCTCAACTGAGGATGCAATGCATTGTGAAAAATAGGCATAGTTGCATGAATAGTAAACGAATGCTTACCAAAGTTGAAAAATGGAAAGCCAAATAAATTTTGAAGAAGGTATAAGGAAAATTGCAAGGCAGGGGAAAAAATCCACACCTTTTGAATAAAACAGCAACATTTTGCAAAAACCATCCAACAATATTGCACTAGGTTTATCTAATTCCAATAACTGACTACATTTCAAAATACAGTTCTGTATCTTGAACATACCTTGTTATGTAATAAGGTCAAGTCCATAAAGATCAAATGTAAGTTTATGTGGCTATGTTACATCCCTTGAGCTTTTCAGAGTACTTTGTGCTGCTGCAATACATGCTAGGCACACTATACCTATGTACGTATGAATGTACTAGTACAGTTTCTGCAAGTCCCTATTCCCAATAGGTTTGTTGGTAAGCCCATATTGCTGCTTGGGTACAGAAATCATGTGATGTTGTTGTATATCTTGCATTCCTGCGCAGTTTCTTACTACTATGTAAAAGTTGCATCAAATTGTCGCCAATGGAACAAGAACGAACCTTGAAATGCAGTTATAGAGTAGCCCAAAACTTGAAGGATTAGATAGTAGTGAAAGAGAAATAATCCTGCATTGCCCATCACAGTGTTTAAAATTGCCAAATTTTTTGAAATATTTCAATTTTTGCGCCAAAAAACTTTTTTACTAATCTCTTCACTTTGAAAGGTCAAAGAATGAATGTACATTTTAGGCAGTAGTAGTGATGCTATTTTTGGGCTAAATGAAGTTAAAATGTCAAGATAGAATCATGAATTTTTGATGATGATCAAATTGCACTTACATCCTCGCTCACTCTCTCTCGATCCCCTAGCCCCAACTTTTATTTTCAAGAAAATTTGTTGCTGCCAATCAAATGTCTATTTTTGACTTTTATTTTTCAGAATGTGTGTGGGTGAGAAGAGGAAATTAGTCATTCCGCCTGAATTGGGATATGGAGCATCTGGTGCACCCCCCAAGATCCCCGGCAATGCTGTCCTCGTTTTCGAAGTTGAGCTTACCAAGATTGATCGAAAAGAAGAACTATGACATGAAGAGGATAAAACCAATGGAGCGCTGCTTGCCAATTTAACCAATCCTAAAGTTCAAGCATTTGCCGTTTTTTTATATTTATGTTCTTTTCATTTTGTATGTTAGTTTCTTTTTGTCTGGCCATGTGTTCTTGAGCCTTTTGTATTTAGCGCAACATTGGGTCGAAAAATCACGCAACCTTTCTTCTAAATAAAGCACTCGCATGCAACTCGTTTTGTCCATTGTACATTTTTGTACAGGATGTCCAAGTCAGTTTAGAGATCTAAAAAGGACTTTGATCCAAAAATGGACTTTTGATCTAAAAATGAACTTTTAATCCAAAATGGACTTTTGATCCAAAATGGACTTTTGATCCAAAATGGAATTTGTATCCGATACAAATCTTGATTCAAAATGACCAGAAATCCAACTTATGAGCTTTGAAATATTACATAGTTTGGACACCCTTTAGTAATGTGTAGATTTCTTACCCTAATTTTGGCTCCCCAAAAAAATTCCTAAATGAGAATGAGCTTTTGTATCAGTGCGACTTGAAATCCGATGACAGTAGTAAAGCTGCTGACCTTTTTTTGCACACATCCAAACGTTGCTGACAGATCTGTAAAGTAAGCTCTTTGACGAAACGCTTCGAAGCGGCAAAAAGGGGATTTCGGTATGATTGACGCATGATCATCTAGGATTTCATGGGAAAAAGACCACACTAGGGAAAAATCAAATCCTGTATAAATTACCACTTTTACAAATTCAGATGCTAAGTAAACATGATTTTGTTCTTTCATGCATGAAATCGACTTTTTCTCACCTTTTCCTCTCTCTTCAAGGATTGTTTTGACATTTTACAACTTGTAGTTGGCCGAAAAAAAGTTCCTAATAAAATGATGCATTTTTCCTCTCATTTTTCGTGAAAACAGACAAGATACTATTTTTACTTGAAAAGACGCGATGTCTGCAGTGTGTAGATGACGATGCTCTAGATTACTTTCTGCTCCTACTGCATTTGTTGTCTCTGGTCAAAACCAGACAATGTTGTACCGAAAAAGACAGGCCTAAATTGACCAAAAGTTACAGATGGTTAGACAAACCATCCAAAATTTTTTGTCTAAACTTTTTGCGGCAGAGTAAGTTCTAATTGAGAAACCGCAGATTTTTGCAGTTTTTACAAAGAAACTTTTTCTTCGATATTTCAATTTTCAGTAAGGCCAAAGAAATCTTTCGTCAGTATTTTGCCAAGGCTAAGAGAAGATATTGAATACCAAGGTCAATGCCGAAATACATAGAGTACGTCTACTCGAGTAGTAGTGACTCGTAAGTGGAATTCCTGCCATAGTCTGGCTTGCTGCCTTCTTCTGGATGTATTACATCGGACAGGAGAGCTAAGCATAGCGCTCTAAATGAGAAATAGAAAGGACTTCTCAACTGCAAGAAAGTTCTTTCCTAACAAAAAAACTACGAAAAACTGACGTAGTATACTACCAAATAGAGCTTCTTAATCGAGAATCTAATGATCCGTAATGTAATACAAGAGAGCTCTGGGTATATTCACATCAATGGTAGACTCACTGCATGATAAAATCTCAGGGGAAAGAAAGGAAAAAGACGGTCTGGAAAGTCCTTAGAAAGGCCAGAAAGTTGCGGATAGACTAAAATCTGCTTGAAAAACTACCCTAGAGATGCTTACACGCTCGCGAGAAAAAGCCACGCGTATCTCGCCGATCGATAATCCAAGCTAAGCTAGTAGCTACGCTCTGCGCCATAACGTTTGAAAATCCACAAAAATGTCGCATACAAATTGTACTTACTATAGTTGAAAATAGACCTATATGTATAAATCATTTATTAAAGATTATGTCTGTTTACATTTCTACCATTTCTTAATTAAATATTATTTATGATTTTAACTGGTTCTCCTTTGCAAAACAGAATGGATAGGAATGTCTAAAAAGAGGCACCTGCCGGAAGGCCTAACATCAAGTACAATGTACTAACAATCAAAAAACACTTTTCAGGTCTTCATATTTGGTTCCTGTGCTCGACAGCTTCCAATCCAAGACAGGTATGTAAATAAGGAAAATCATGAAAGACCTCTATTATTTCGAGGAGAGCTCAGATGAGCGAAGCGAGTCATTCAAAACAGGCATAAGGTTTTTTTGTCAATAAAAAAACGTACAAGATTTGGTGCGAACCTTACAAGATTTGGTGCTTCACTACCCTACTAGACCACTCCACTACCCCACTAGACCACTCTACTACTTAGCCCACTTGACCACTCCACTACCCCACAAGACCATTCCACCATTCCACTAGACCACCCAACTACCCCACTCGACCGACGACCACCCAACTACCCATTTCACCACTCCACTATCGAACTAGACCACTATAGATCACTTTAAAAATTCCACCCTACCTACTCTAATAAAGTTAGAGACAAAAAAACAACCCATAGTGGATTGTGATGGTCCTACCCCAGTACCCCACTAGCTACCCCACTAAACCACTTCATGCTCCACTCGAACTCCAAAGTTTGCTATTGACATGTACAATATTATGGATCATGCATAACATTATGTACCATACATAGTATTATGTGTATAATGTACCATACATACCAAGGTGGTCCAAGATCGCTTAAAAATATCAGTACAATATATACAAGTACATGCTATTTGAAAATAGACCTTTAAGTATCATCATCCTTAATGCGACTTATCTCCTTAGAGAAGCCTTAAATACTTCAGTCTAGAATATGTATTCGAATAAGTGGGTTTCTTTTGCACTAACCAGCATATCTGGTCTTGCCATTTGTACCAATTTCAAAAGCTACCGATACATCAAGCATACATTCAACACTAAAGACAACCTGTTCTATATTCTAATTAAAGATTCTTTGGTAACGGGAACTCTAACCATCCTATATTTTGTGGCCAATATCATCCATTTGGTCAGTGAAGATGCCCTCAAAAGCAAAATTGGGTGCGGATTTAGCTTCATTGGGTTATGGTTGCCATCAATGATGGGACCATTTTGGTCCCTTTTGATTAGTCTAAGAAGGTTTGTCCAGTTGAGGTATCCAACTTTGATACCCCATAACTCGCCTCAAATCAACTGCTTGGCATCGTTGATCATGATTGTCTTGGCGTTTTACTACATGACAATCTTGATGATTGATCAACTGAAGGATCTGAGACAATTCAACTTCATTGAACATTGTCTTGGACGTCAAGAAAAGGTGGATAAATCTCAAGCATTTGGAATCGCAACAGTTGGAATTCCTCAATTGGTAGCCTTGGTTGCCACTGTGGCTCTCGACATCTTCAACCACATTACGGTTGTTAAAACCATGGATGACAATCAGGTGTTAAAAAAATCGGAACAAGAAAGAAAAAGACGAGAAAAGATTCCAAAGAGAGCCACAATCATCAGTTCAAGCATGTTTATCCCTTTTACTGCCTACTCCTTGGTCATTCTCAAAGGTTTTGGTTTTAGTTTAGAGCTCAAAGCTCTATTGGTGACTTTTGGCAATACTTTTGTGATTGCTGCCAGAAACCCAGTCATCGCTAGATTTGCTTTTCAAGTCAACAAACAGATCCGGAAGGAAAGTGTGGAGGAACGCAGGCAGATCGAGATTCAAGAAGCTCTTGAACGAAAACAGGAACGAGACAAACCATTGGAATTGTTGGAAGTGTGAAGAATCCGAAACTTTGAAATTTTTTGTCTATTTTAAGTTAAAATTAAATTGAGACATTTTTGATGATTTTCAAACATTGTGGTTGCTTTCGACATATTTCACGTGGAGAAAATTTGCAGAACAAAAGTCTTGAGAAGATTTCCTCCGCCATTTTTGCATGGGTCAAGACGAAGTCACGTGAAATTGGGAGCGGAACGAAAATGTGGGCCTAAAAGGCCTAGAATGACTCATGACAAGCGCGGCACAAGACCGACCGGCAGAACTTCTGTGCACTGCGACCCAGGCACATTTTTGCAGAAAGGCGCGCGACGTAGCGAAATTTGCACAGTGCGGCCTCACGCAACTTTTTTAAGGAAAAGAAAAAAATGCAACAAAATATTACAAACTGCCAATTTAGCAGCAGCACACATGTGTTGCAGTGCAGGGTCCTCCTTCTTTCATTAGGAAATCAGGGTTCAGCCCAAACTCCAAATCATTATGAATCATCGCGTTTTCTGCTCTATGGAGCTCTGAAAATCATGACATCATCTCTCATTTCCATATAGTTTCGTCACGTTTCGGTTCTGATGTTTATCTCATGGATTTTGCTACTACTCTACCATTGCTGATGCTCAATGACTTTCTAAAATTGGCTAAAATAAATCAGAAAATATCTATTTGGTGAGGGGATGAGCATATGTCCAGGTTCCGACTACGATTCAAAGTGAAACTTCAGCAACATTTTGTCAAAAATTGCTGATATGGCAGATTTATTCAAAATGTGCTATTTCAGCAACTCTTTTTTTGCATGCACATGCAAAGCTAACTAACTAATCCAACTAAATTATTGCAAATGTCATTTTCAAAAACATGTTTTTTCAACACCGAAGATTGCTTTCCGTACAGTGCAATGTTTGAAAATCACCTAAAATATCTCATCATGTCCTGATGTCATTTCAGATGCGAATATTTTTTGTAACTTGATAACATTTTTTGAGCAATAATGAATTGAGATAAAAATAGGAATTTTGACATTGTTCACATTTCTCGGCGACACCGTGGCTTGCTTTAGTGCTTGACTTGAAACCGCTTCACTGGGGTACAGCACGGTCTCTTCTCAGCAAGCAGCAGCAGCAGCAGCCGCAGCGTGGAAAAAGGCGCGGCAGCGCTAGGGCAACACTGGTGCGCGCGCTTTGCTTAGTACTTCGAAGGAGGCTCTCAATACGAAACTCAGTTGAGCAGTGAAATTCAGTGTGAGCACGTGTTTTAATTGAAGTTTTACAAATTCGTTTGTATTGAAACAAGAAATCAGTGAATTTCCAAGAAGGAAAATGACGAAGACTCTCATTTTCCTATTTTTGTGCGGTCTTGTATTTATTGAAGGTAAGCCTGAAATTTTTTTTACACGGTAGCTTCAGTAATAACCGTGAGATTTTGACACATCTGCTTTAGCTTTAGAACCTTTATAAATTCTAAAGTTTCCTATTGAAATTCAGATTTTCTATTTTTTGCTTACCAAACAACTTTTTTGGTAGCTTAGCGGGGTTATTTGTTAGTGGCGCGCGGTTCATTAAACTGGCTTTTTATTTGTGATTTATGGTTTCTAAAAGCTACTTTTTTGTCTACTATGCCATATTTGTTGTTGCGGTTTAATCCACGCTTCTTTTTGTACAAAATAATTCATCTTCTGTGGAATTCTTTTAGTCAAGTTACTCAAAATCTCTTGAGTAGTTGAAATTGGAGAATTTCAGGATACAAAATTCTGTTTGACTTGGGTAAAAATAAATCCGCTCATTAGACAAAAATGTTTCGCGGTCAAGTAGTTTTATGTAAGTCTTGTTTTTTAGTCTGTTAATTTTTCAAGTTCTCGCCTCAGACAAATTGTTAGCAATTACTTAATTGGTTTGAAAATGAGTATAATTAATTACTGTTTTGTCCATCGTCCAGTAGTCATGGATCACTGACCTCTTCAATGATTTATGACTTATTGAATAAGTAAGCTGTCAAAATGCGAGGCGAGAAGGTGGACTACAACAACAAAAACGATATGATTCAATTTGCTGCATGAATTGTAATTTGACTTTCCCCTTCAACAAATTTCAAACAAAAAAGAGGCTAGAGGAGTTATTAGTTGTACCCTTAGGTTGAAGTGATTAAATTACAAACTTGTTCCTAAGTGTCCAATCCAATTTGAAAAAAGTTTCAATCTTGTTTTTTGATGGCCAATATGGATTTGAGGCATGACCATGTCGAATTGTTTAGGGGCTGAAAAACTGTCACAATAATCATGCAAAAATGTATGCAAATGACATAGAGAGACCTTGACATGAATACTGCAACAACGAGATTGGGGTAGCAGAGGCTCATCTTTTGCTTCCTCTACTCACCCTAAATAAGATTAAAATAGGAGCAGATTAAGTTTGGCATGCGGGCTCATTATACTTACCTACTTTTTTTGCACAAAGCCACACTTTAACAGCTGCTAAGCGAAAATTTGCCGTTAAAAATTCTCATCTCCATCATCAAAGTTTTACTTTGCTCACCACATCATCTCTCACACAGATTTTACCAACTTTTCTGTCCCATTTTTCAAAGCAAAGACTAAATATAGCATGTGTGAAAACATTAGTTTTAAGAATACAAATTGCATTTTTATCAGATCATCTATCTCAAGTCTCAATTTTGTTCCAAACCTCATTAAAAGATAAACTACTGCAATCAGGTGATTTGAGTTTCAAAATTGTTCAAATTGCATCTTGATTTGCATATTATGCAAGTTTAGTTGTCTATCTGTCTGTTTGTATACTTCAAGGAAGTCTTCAAAAATAGCATGTGGACAATTGTCTCCTACTCAACTTCAACTTGCAAAATAAGCATATCTTGAGACAAAATCTTGTTTCGGCTTTCCGCAAAAATCCTTAGCAGTATAGGATGAGGAGAAGAGGTTTTTTAGTCCTTTTTTAATTTGTCTTAAAAGGATCTTTTGGGTGTCCTTTGTTAGAGAAAATGCCACACAGAAAGTGACATTCACGATGCTTCTTTTTTGTGTGCTGCTACATTTTTTCCAAACCTTCAAAGTTTCTTATCTTGGAGAGATCTTTTTACCCCCAAAAACTTTCCTTACCATTCAATCTTGCAAAGGCACGAAGTGTCAATGCATTATTCTGCTTGCCTCCCTGACATGTGCTCAGACAGGTTTTTCAAAGATTGCTTTAAAGCTTGTTGCTTTACTATTCAAAAGAGGGATTTGCTCTAGGAACTTGTCAAGAAAGCCGATTTTAGAATCTTCAATAGGCCTTAAACACATTCCTTTAGGATTTAGAGCAGTTTTAATTAGTTAGGTGACACTTGCAAAGGTGCAGTTTTATTTTGCATTGCAGAAGCAAATTCAGACACATTTCTTTTTTATCAAATGCACAGATGTTGCATTGTACGTAGGTAGAAGCAAAATCGATATTGATCATCCCAACTTTATTGTTACCCATGAAGTGGTTTTTTTTTCATGGGTACATTGAGACCACTGAGCATCAGGTTTTGATTGAGTCTTCGCTTTTTTATGAGATCTCATTGATATGAACATACTCCTGAGCTTTGGTTCTATTTCTCCCCTCTGCATGCTTCTTGCTTCCCTAGCATATTGACATCTGCCACGGATGTCCGTTCGATTTCGTTATATGTAATCTATTTGCTATTCTCGCTGTATGCATGAGTGGATCTCGCATTCTCATCGATATATTGAGTCCCAAGAAGAAGATCAACCGTTGTTAATGCCTGGATAACAATCACAACAAATCTCAGAAATTCGCTTATTACTTAGCATTTTAATTTTTAGGGAGGAAGTGAATTCAGAATTTTTGAGAGTTGAAAACAATGAACATAAGTAGACGTTAGAATCTGTCGGTTCAGTCCTTGTCTCAATTGATGACCCTTGAGGCCAGAATTTTCGAGCTTAAAATATTGACCACCACTGAATTATTTAACAAGATGCCAAAATAGGTAACCTAAGAAAAATATCCCATGTGATTTATTCTGTACTCTTTATATGGTAAAACCCTCATTATAAAGAACCTTGTAATATTATCAAGCTTTTTTATTGATTTTTTCAAAACCTACTAGAGACTTGTCATTTACACACAGCAATGTTATGAAAGGGTAAACAAAACATTAATATTACGTACTTTTACTATGGCTATGCGTGAGAAATACCGCTAGGCATAGTACTACTTTCGATCTGGATAATACTTGGGTGATGAGTTGTTTTCGTGTTTACTACATTCACCGCAATGTTTATGTGAAGAAGGAACCAAAAAAATCAAGAAGTAGAAAAGATTTAGAATTGGAGCTTATTTCCACTACATCAAAACAGTGTGAAAAACGCCTAAAGTTCATGACTCATCCCCTTTAAAAACCACTGAGTTTCTGACGTGTGGGTTTTCTTCATGCAACGCTAAGTAGAACTGAAGCAAAAAAGAAGAATCAATGATTTATACTACGTCAGAATATCGTGAAAGTTCATGTGTCTCGTGTTTGCCATTAATTTGCTCCTCAAGTTCCTCGAAAAACCGTCACACAAAAATGGTTATTCTACGAATATGATAAGAGCAGAAGGTTTTTTTTGATGTTTTGCGTGATGATATACTAATAGGCAAATCATTTTACAAATTGCTTTCAGCAGGAAATGGCATTTGTGTACGTAGGTTTCAAGTTATGCAAACTTTATTTGGCCCATTAGAATGAGAACCTCAAGTGGCATCACGATTTGTTACATTTCTATGCATATTTGTACATAGAATTTCCATTAAAAGCAGACTTAGGAATCTCGTTTGTCTTTACATATTTTTTGCTGCCTGGTGCTGAAATTATGGGCATTTTTGAAGTGTTGCTAATCATCCTTTTCAGCAGGGCGTTGAAGGAATTTTGCAAAAATGCAGAGACCGTAAAATGACACAAAGAAGCAATCTGAATTTTTGCTCATTCATTGAATTTTATTGGGAGCGCAAAAAAATTATGAGATGAGATTTTGAATAATGTAAAGCAGAATGAAGAGTAACTGAATTGTTGCCCTATGGCTCACGCATTTTTGGCGGCGTTAATGAACCTTTAGTTGAGGAATGAGAGAGTAAGGCCTTATTTCCTAATGAAGCCCGTTGCTCCTTTGTGAAGCCCTCAGGCAATGAAATAAAGCACAGAACGACGCGGGGTGTTCCATTTTCATTCCGTTGGCTTGGCTAAGGAAGCTTCCCTTACTAACTAAAACTATGTGGAAGCAGTAAACGTGAATCGACACTTTTCTTCAGATTAATCATCACCAGATTTTCGTGGAAACTAAAGTCTCCTTCTTGTGGTAACATTCATCATTAAGACGTCAATTTTTCAATGTCAAAACTTGATCTAAAGGGAGCTTTTTACTTGTAAGTGCTCAAGATTGCCGGAAAACCAAAGTTTGCTTCCTTAATGACCGTTCTAACTTTTCTTGATAGACCGATATAAACCAGAGCGTATATCGGTTCCTTTCCCTTTATCTTCCCGGTTCTCTGTTTTGAGATTTTTTACGAGAAGTACAAAAATATCACAATGGCACAAATAGTTCGGTTATATGAAAGACCAAAGCTCATCGTTTCTACGACAAAATTTTAGAAATTACATGTGATTTTAACATCACAATATCATAGTTTATCTAGCAAACAGTTTTCTATAATAACTGGTTCCTTATAAACTAAACTTTCATTCGTAACCTTAAAATATGTGGGACTTGAAATTGCATAAATAATTCGATTTATTAAGGGCAGTCGAATTCAAAATATGCTTTTCAGAATGGAACTTCCGTTTAGAGGATGCATCTGAACATTAAAACACTTAGTCCATCAGCTATTGTTGAGGATAAAAAACTTTTACTCTTCAATAGATACTTTGTAAGCACTTTTTAGTAATTGACAAACAGGTTTGAAATCAGACGTCCTAATCATCCTTCACCTCTCCATTTTAGAAATGCAAACGTAGCAAAGTCATCTGATTTTGAAACTCGTGTAGGCTAACCTTCTGTAGATCATAAATTCAATAAGTCACGGAGTTTGCAACAAGAACCGTTGTTGCTGAATGCCTTTAGAAAATAGCAACGCTGCATTAGTCTATCTCTAATGTTGTGAGTCTGCATCATTAGTCATGATCCATTTTGTGCCTTAAAAACTTGGTTGCGTGACGGTTCATTTTCATTTTTCCTCTTTTATGTTTCCAGAACCTAGTAGTTTGGCCCCGTTTAGAACTTACAACTACTGTGTGTTCCATGAGGGCAGTCTGCAGTTGACTTTGATCGAAAGTAGATCAAAAGGGGAGATTATCATATAATTTGTTCGACTTGTCAGAAAAATACCAGATATGACATTTTGTACCTTTCCATATGCTACACTATTTATTGGACCATTTTGTCAATAGTGTCAAAGTCCAGCTGCTGCTACCAAACTTTTGTTTAACACAGTGTTTGAAAATCACCTCAAAAAGTCTCATTTTTACTACATTATTGCGATTTTCCAAAGACTGTGAATGGCCTGGAATTATCTTCATTTATGAGGCAATTTTGTGAGAATTCTCACAACAAATAGTTTCTCATTATACACCACAAAAAATATCTTAACAAGAACCCATCAGATCTTCACTTTTTTAATCTGTCCAATAAATTACGTTGTCTCATGAGATCAATTTTTCACACTTCCTTATCGAGTGTAGTTATCTGGTAAAATTCAATTTCCCATTTGAGAAGAGACCTAAGAAAAAAGGTTGTTGGCACGCAAGGGCAGCAAGGTAGTCTGAGAAGTTGCTGGATTTTTGCCCTCATAAGTACACTGTGGCATGTAGATTTCGCGCTTGGTGATCCAAACTTGAGGAGGATGCGTGAGTCAAGCGATTATTTCTCCCACCTCCAGTCAACATGCACAGTAGGAACAAGTTGCCTTCTTCATATCTGAACTGTTCAACGATTCCCATAAAAGGTGAAAATTCTTGAATTATTCTCTCTGAACAAATGAACTGTTTTTTAGAGAATCAGAAAAATAATTTGATTATCACATATATTTGGAGACAATGGCTGGGGTAACTTAATTGTTAAACAGGTATCACTTTCTTTCATTATTTGTTGAAAATTACCATTGTCTTTGTTTATTCAATAACAAGTTTGAAGAGAAGGTTTTTGTATTTTTAATTTTATTATTAAAAATAAATCTTCTAAATCATAAGCTATCCTTATCAAAATATATGTTTTAGAAAATTTCATTTCTGTATAAAAGTTATGAAAAAGACAAATGTCATTCAATTTTAGATTTTACTGCCCTCTAGTGACAGTTTACAACAACATAAAAATTCAGTGATTTCCCTAGAGACAATTAGACAAGTAGGCGGTCCTTTTTTTAAATCTATTTTACGAATCAATAAACTTAACTAAGATCGTTTTTGTACTTTACACCTTCTGCGGTCCACCTTGTGAAAGTAGTTTTTCTTGACAGCAGCTGAATGCTGCAAAGGGTCGTAAGCACACACATTTGAAGTGGAAAATGGATGCAATTTTGTCATTAAATGAAGTGAAGAATGCTGGCAATGTGTGATGATAGTTTTGACTTTACTTTTAAATCCTCACTACACGAGACACACAGACATGACACCCAGTCCAACAATTTCAGTCTTGCAGCAATATGATCGCAGATTATGTCAGCATTACTGAATTTTCTCTCTACCTATTTGATCCTTTGCTCTACAATCCTATTGTTGTTAGGTGTAACCCTACAAAACGTACGAATTTGCTTTATGTGATTCTGTGCCCGATGCATTGGTATGCTAATTTAGCACAATATATATCCTGGCAAAGAATAAGAAAAGTTCCAACATTTTGATCCTTGACACACCTCTCAAATTACATCTACGCCCTTTGAACTAATGCCTCATTATTTCAACATAGGAATTCCCCATAATTTTTCCGTTATGACGCTTTTTTCTACGAAGCAATTCTTGAGCTTTATGCATACAAAGAAGTGTGGAAGCTCCAAATTTGCTACATCAACTTTTCTTTTGCCAAAAGCAGCGTGGGTCTTACTAAAAAGAAGGTGCCGATGAAAGACATGATGAACTACTAGGGTGTCTCCCAATTCAGTAAAACGTTTTGACTCCTTGGTGTAGTTATATTCTATTTTGCCAGTAGATGGCGCTTCAATATGTTGAAATAATGAGGCATTACAGCATAAGTAGCGTATCTTCTGCTGCTGACTATCAACACTCGCAGGCCTGG